>MU223964.1:1061011-1092873 GCA_018584345.1 Thuja plicata | reverse complement strand
ATACCTTGGTTTATCCCAATTAAATAATACAACCAAGGGATAATAAAATATACATAAAATGAATTATCCTCACAAGAGGACAAAAAAGGTGTAGGGATTCCATAGGAATCTCCTACTTACATAATGCAAGTAAAGATTAATTTCTAACAGAGAAAGAGTAGACCCCCTTCACCTCCCAAACAATCTACTCTTTTGTCTACCACTTTCCAAGTGTTAACTTTGCAAGGAGTGGTTGCTCCTCCTATTGTCAACCTAACACCTTATCTACCTCAAGTAGTTATGGCAGTCCCTTGGGCCACTGCAATTGGACCACTGCAATTAGCAACATATAATCCCCTTCCCTTAGGTTCAAGGAAGAATTTCCCCAAATTTTCTAGGGATGGGAAAGTATCTACCGATGAACACATTGCTACATTCTTTGCTTTGATTAATATCTTAGTAGTGCAAGAAGAAGATGTGGCTGTCAAATTATTCATTGAAACCCTTGTTGAAGCTGTTGCTGATTGGTTCCATCACTTGCCCAATTCTTCTATCATAGATTGGGCTTCTATGAGAGCTTCTTTTGAAAGAAGATTTAAAGTCGCTGAAGATGAGCATGCCTTGCTGACGCAATTGACTTCTATCAAGAAAGAACCTTCAATTAGTATGAGGGATTTTGTGGCTCAAGCTTGTAAATCATATCCCAGCAGCTGACAGGCCTACTATGGGGAATTTGAAAACATTCATCATAAGTGCTATGCCACCTGATATCAACTATGATTTAAGAAGAGTAAACCTGGCTGATTTGGATGCCACACAAAGAACTATTGTAGAGCTTGAAGACCACATGATCTCATCAGGAAAGTGGAAGAGAGAAATACAATTAGAGCTAGTACTAGTAACACCACATCATCATTTTAGATGATTTAAAAATTATCCAATGAATTCATTGTCTTCAAGAGGCAACTTCCCAGATTCAATAATCCCTACCAACAAAAATTTCAGGAGAAGCCTGGAAGAAACAATGATGAGAGGAATACTGAGGGAAAAAAATTACAATTAACACCTCCACCACAAAGGCTAGCTATAGAAGCTCCTCCTAAAAGGCGAAACATGTATGCATTTCACCTAATGATAGATCATGATGGAGAAAATTTCCCCGATGTAGCTCATGCTTGGCAGATGCATCAGACTGATGAGTGGAATGTTGGAATATATGGATCTGAACAAGATTCATACTCACATGGCGATCACATGGTGACTCTAAAAACTTATATTTATAGTATGAATTGGATTTAGAACAAGAAGTGACATGTTATGCTACCATAGATGGGACCTCCTACACAGTATTGACCCGGAGTCAGAAATATAAGGGCCCTGCTTCCACACCTCCACCAAAAAATAATGAGGCATCTAATTACAATTCTAAGAAGGCCAACCAAGGAGTGAAGATTCTACAACCAGGTAAGGAACAAAACTCTTTTGACATTATTCAATTTCGTAGAGATTCCAAAATTCATAATTCCCCCATGGACTATCTTAAGTCTAATCCTATAGAACTACAAAAACTAGTAGATTACTGTAAAGAAGGGAATCATAATTTAAACCAAAATGTCATGATTGCCATAGAAAATGAGTCTATATTTTCAGACCCAATCAAGCAGAGGGAATCATCTATTTTGGCTACCTTCCTAGGCCAAAAGCCAGATCCATTTTATGTGTCATTCTATATTAATGGTTGCAAATTAAGCACTTGCATAATACACTCAGGAGCCTTAGAAAATGTAATGCCATCAACTGTAGCTAAAGATTTAGGTCTTACCCTCACTAAAGCTCATGGTAGGTGTTACTGCATGGATTTCAAGAAAGTACCTCTGGTTGGACAAATCAAATATGCTCAAGTGGCTCTAGCAGCACACCCTAAGAAGAAATTGTTGTTAACAATACTTGTTGCTGATATACCTACTAGTTACGGTTTGTTGCTAAGAAGAATTTTTTGCAAAGATCTAGGAGGGGAAATAAAGCTAGATTGGTCTCAAGATTTAATCCTAGTGGGTAATGAAAAGATAAAGCTAGTTCCTGAAGAGAAGGCTAAGTTCATAGTACTGAAGTATGATGACCCTAAAGCCCAAATTTTGAATCAAGAATTAGAATTTGGCAACTATATTCTATTTACAGATGATCGTGATGGGGAAAATGAGCTTGAAAAAGAGGAAAAGTAGTCTTCTACTAAGAGATTCCACCACAGATCTAGACTCTGGAATTTGATGGTAGCTGTGTGTCATCAGGGTCTAGTGCAGGTGTAGTCTTAATATCGCCAGATGGAGTATGTGAACCCATGGATTATAAATTGGAGTTAGGAAACACCAATAATACAGCCAAATATGAAGCCCTACTACTAGGAATTATTGCTGTGAAGGAGAAGGGCATGAAAATTTTGAGAGCTTGAGGTGATGCTGAGTTAATTGTGCGCCAAGTCAAGAATCAATACTCTATAAATAATCATAGATTAAAAAACTACAGGAACAAAGTATGGGATGAAATCAAAGTGTTAGATGCATTCTTTATTGAATCTTTGCCAAGAGAGTTGAATTCCAAGGAAGACTCCTTAGCAGTATCAACCTCACTACTCTTCCCTCACCCAAAGTTCAAAGATAAGAAGTACCAAGTAGAGGTTGTGTATAGACCGTATGTGCCTGATAATGTGAAAGATTAGCAAGTGTTCGAAGATGACAAGAACCACCTCCTCTTTTTGGAGAGCAATAGTGATTTCCATAGGGATACTCCTAATGATCATAAAATAAATCATCATGAAAATCACAAGAAGGATAAGTCAGATATCATCCAGTTGCAAGGTAATATCATCCCTCCCCATTTGGTCACACTTGAAAAAATTTTCAATGGGAATGATACTTTTGTTAAAAAGAAGAGAATTGAGAAAGGCCCCACCACCAGTGAATATTAGGTAATTAATATTGAAACTGAAAAAGATCCCAAGATGATCAACATTGGAAAATTTTGCACTGAAGTAGAAAGGAAAGAGGCCAGGAAACTCTTCCTAGAATACCAAGATGTTTTTGCATGGAGTTATGAAGATCTAAAAAGCTTTATGAATGGGAAATTCAAACACCAAATTCCTTTAAAACCTGAGGCCGCTCCATTCAAGAAGAAACAAAGGAATTACAAACCCAAAGTTGATGATGCCATATTTAGGGAATTTGATAAATTTCTTAAATAAAGAATCATATATCCTATCCATCATTCCACCTAGGTGGCAAATATAGTGCCTATGAGGAAAAAGAGCAGAGAAATAGGGATCTGCGTAGATTTTAGAAGTCTTAATCAGTCTTCCTTGAAAGACAATTATTCCCTTCCCAACATGGATCACCTACTAAAGACCATGGTTGGAGCTAAGATGATGTCCATGTTAGATGGCTTCTCAGGGTACAATCAAATAGAAGTGGAGAAAGAAGACCAGCACAAAACAGATTTCACTACCCCCTGGGGCACTTTCACATATTACACAATGCCAATCAGGTTAATTAACATTGGAGCTACCTTTTAGAGAGGTATGGATCTTTCCTTTAGTGATATGAAGAAAAAAATAATTGGTATGTATCTGGATGATCTTACTGTATTTTCTAGAAAAATAGAAGACCATATAAATGCTCTAAGGAGAGTGTCGCAAAGGAGTAGGGAAGATGAGATTTCATTGAATCCCAAGAAGTTAGTTTTTTGTGTGACAGAAGCGAAATTACTAGGTCACATCATTTCACAAGAAGGCATAAGAATTGACCAAAAAAGGGGTAGAGCGATCCAACAACTGATCTTACATGTGAAAAAGACTAGAGTAAAATAATTTTTCTGTCAGGTAAACTTCCTCGGGAGGTTTGTCCCAGATTTTTCTAAAATTACCAAATGCATAGTAGACATGATGAAAGGAAATGTAAAATTAAAATGGAGCAATCCTAGAAAACAAGCCTTTAAAAGCATTAAAAGCACCATAGCCAATGCCCCAATTTTATGTCCCCTAGAATAAAAAAAAGATTTCATAATCTATTGTTATCCCTCTTGTAAGATAAGAAATATCTCTCTCACCTAAATGTAAAGGAGAGGATTGAAATAGAGATATGTATAATGTATTAAGAAAGAATGGTTGGATTGATTATTGATTATCTTGAAATGTAATGTTTGAAATAGGAAATGTGTTGATGTATAAATTGTTCTTTGAGTTGCCTAGATTGTATTGAATGCCTTAAATTTAATTGAAATGAATTGTATTGATTGTATATTGCAATTTTGATTAGGGAGAAGATAAGATGTTCCTCTTTTATTCCCAAATGCACAAATGGGAGATCCAAGTTGATCGACCCCAAAGAAGGGCTAATGCATAAATGAATCAACTATTTGGAAAGGAGAATAACAAAGGAGATATGTTAAATTATGTTAATTATATGTACAGAAATGATAGATGACAGTAATTGAAGGAATAGGAGAAATTCACTAACCTTGAAATATTGCCGATCAAAGAATGTTGTTTTCTGAGGTCTGTATTAAGTTTCTGGAAAAACTAATAATTGATCCCAAACCAAAACGCAGAGATGAACAAAACCCAGAAACCTTTTTCCATTCTGATGTCGTCTTATGAAAAAGGTCAACCTTGACCCACAAATGTCAACCCTGACCCAATAATGTCGACCCTGACCTGCACAGGTCTGACAAAATATCTATTCGCGCCGTCCAAAAGAAAGCCAAAAAGGGTATCCAAATCTGGTCTCAAATCAACTGTTCTATACCTATACCTACAAGAAAAAGGGGATTGTTTGTTGTGGGGGAGGGGTTTTCCTTGGTCAAACCCTAGTTTTGGAATTAACCTCATATATGTAATTGAAATTGCAGAAATGGACAAAGTAAATACATAAGTTCACCTTGCTTGAAAAAGTCCTTATGGCGGATTCGAATCCTTGAATCCACAAGTATGCCTCAAAATGTGGAATGTAGAAAGGTAGGATGTCTTTAATCTCTTTCTTGTAGATCTCCAGCACCAAGTCTTGAATGGGTTCTTGAATTTGGAATAGGCTTGGAAGAAGGTGGATGGAGAGATCACCAAAAGGGCACTATGTAGCTTCAATCCTTCAATGGCCTCCAATGGATCTCCTTCATGAAAATGGATACTTGAATGGATGAATGATTGCTTGAAATATTTCTTGATTTCTTGCTTGATGAAGTTTGTCAATTTCTCAAGGATGCATAGGCTTCAATAGAGAACTTAGTATCACTTAGAAGACTTAGAGAAAATGAGAGAGAAAGCTTCACTTTTATATCAAATTAGGGCACAATCTTCTAAGGAGGCCTGCATAGGAGGATTAAATTCCCATTAAATCCTTTACCCCTAGGAGAGGACCTATATTAAATATAATTTAGGAATCAATGCTTCAGAATCCAAAACAGCTGACCCGGAAGTGGGAAATACTTTTTGCAAAGGCCGACCTCCAAAAACTGTGAGACCCCAGGATCTGAACCTTGGGTCAAGGTTGAGGTCAACCTTGACCTAGGTTAGGGTCGAGGTTGACCTTGAACTAGGTTAGGGTTGAGGTTTTCATAGAACTAAAAGGTTGACCCTGACCCTAAAGCCTAGAATCACCAGTCTACAGTTTAGAATGTAGAAATCAGGCTAAACAGAAGTGGAAAGAGGGACAGAATAGGGGGGAAGCCATGTCAAGATCAGGAACCCATTCAACGCACTTTTCATGAACCCAAACCACTTACTTGGAAGGCTAAACACGTCTACAATGGAAGTGCTTCCATTTTCTGACTATACATTTAGCCCTATCTTTAGCAAGAGTATGAGCTTAACACAAACTCTTAGTAAAGGAGAATATACAGAAAAGACAATCTTATCAGACCCAAAAGGGATAAAGAGACCCTCAAGCCCCCAAGGAACTTAAGTCTTTATCTACCCTAAGATCATGATAAGGGAGACATCACTTAGTTAAGGAGAGAGAAAAAGGGTGTGATTATCTCGCCCAATGAGAACTTATATCTCATTGTGAACCACATAAAAGGTGTAACTAGAAAGATGGAATTGAACTACCTAATGAATGTGGCTACTCACTAGTCAACCCATCAGGGAGATCCATTCTTAAAGGGATCAAATTACTATAAATTGAAAACTGGTGGGATCAAGAGATCCATGTAAATTTAAACTGGAGGGATCAAGAGATCCAAAAAAAGTAAAAATGACCATGATTTAAGGATTAGTTTCTTTTAATCCATAAAAGGAAAATTTTTAAATCTTGAAAACTATTTTGAACGTGCGTGTGTCAAAAAATTGAGTAGAGTGTATGCCCCCATGTTAAAGTCATTGCTAACACTTTAACAGGAGCAATGGTTTTAACGGAAACATCAACAACTCTACAGATTATGTTTCCACCACGAGATGCCCCCACAGGAAGACAAATCAAGGGAAATAAAACATACATAAGAAAACAAGAGGGATCTACCTAATGTGGGGTCAGTATGATCATAAGATAACATGTACATAGAGATATAATATTATTTCAAATGAATTGACATCATTCCCCAAAGAAAGTAGAACTAAAATCACAAAGGAGGAAAGAAACTTAAGAATTATGAAGAGGAATCTTTTCAGACCAAAACATGGAGACCAAAAAAAATTAGTGCTACCATGTCACAAATCCAAGAAGATTGTACAAGGAACACGGTTACAAACAATAGCACAAGTATAACATAACATGAAACAACATATAGAAGAATGTAGATACATATAGAGGAATTGAACAATAGTTTTGATTCCTTTATCACCTTGCACCAACAGAGTAACAAGGGTCGTATAAAATAATCTAACAAACATTTAGAAAAACACATATACGAGGAAGCACAATATAACATACAACACAAAAAGGGCTACCATAAAAGATGAGCCAATCAAGCAGGTTTTCAACCTTCCCCATCTTGGTTTATGTTATTTAGAGTAGGTGGGAAACTCGCAAGAGGGACTATAACCAATACAGTAGGAATGATAGCCAGTTCCAAAAAAGGATCCTCTTGAGAATCACAACCTTCATTACTAGGTGTAATTGTTAATTGAGTTGAAAGCATATGAGGTAAATCATTATCAAGCTCAATAGTCTCATATTCATCACTAAGATCAATAGGATCATCGAGAGTATCCTCCTCATCAAGGTTGATTGAAATAGGATCTAGGATGCAAATAGGATCATCATAATCATTCATCTTATCATCATGAATATTAACATCCAATGCATTAGGCATAGGTTGATCGAAGGTAGGTAATGAGTTTCAAATCATAGAAGCACGGGCTCTAGCATTAGCTCTACACTTCTTATGATGTTTATTAGTAAATTTGTTACGTTTAACTTTATTTGGCATATGTTTAGAACTAGGAGGAATGACAATAGGTTGTAATGGAAGAGTAGAAGTTTGATCAATTTTATTAGCAGCAATAGATAAAGGAGGTATTGCAGGAGTAGGCAAAAGACCATGGTTGGAATCAATCTGAGGCATACTTAACTCAGCAATTTTGTGATGTTTGTAAGCTTGGTAGGAGTGAAAGAGATGATTAGGGTGAGAAGGACATGAGTTAGGTAATGAAGACCAAAGAAAATTGAGAGTAGCACAATCTCTAGGCCTAGAAGGTTGAATAAAACTATGATTAATCATTTTGACTTCTCCATTATGAATGAACTTAAGAAATTTATGAATGGGAGAAGCAATAGCATGCATAGTAGTTATCCAAGGTAAACCAAATTTGATTTGGAATTGATCAGAAGTAGGAATAATGATGAAGGTAGTATCTATAACCTTACCAAAAAGTTCAACCGATAAGTTAATAGAACCAAGTGTAGGATAAAGAAAGAGATTACAAGTTTGGATCCATGCATCAAATGAGTCATAAAAATCACATTGTAAGAATTTCATAAAAATATTTTCTTTAGTAATGAAATTTATTAAAGATGTGGGATCAACTAGACAACTATGAGTAGATATCTTAGCAATCCTAGCATAAATATAAAGGGGACCATTGGGAGCCTTAATTGTTTTAGAATCATCAAATGTAATTAAAAGTTCCCTAGGTTTCTTATCCTTAGTTTTTTTTTGAGTTTTAGGTGGAATTGGAAGTTGAAGTGGAGGTGAAGGATCTTGAACAATAAGTTGACATGGCACAACACTCTCCACATGATTAACAATGTTATTAAGATCATCCATCTTTGAATAAAAAAAAATGTCTATAGAAGATGGTTGAGCTATAGTACTAGTATCATGTGTAGGTAAAGGATTGGTGTATATTTGAAGGTTTTGATTAGGAGGAGAAACAGATTTATTCCCATTACCATAAAAATTATCAACAAACAAAGCTTTAGAATCAATTAAGTCTTGAATCTTATTCTTTAGAGAGTAACATTTTTCAGTGTCGTGGCCATTCTGCTGATGGTATTGGTAGAAAACTTTAGAATCAAAGGATTTTGAAGCTATCGTGGTAGGAAGAAGAGGTCGAATAAGAGGCAAGGTAATCATACTAGCACTTAACAACCTACTCATTATAGAATGCAAAGTTTCAGAGAGAGGAGTAAATGTACGATTCATATGGAAAGCAGTGGATGTAGGAGCATTATTAGATGTAGCTACAACTTGATCAGCAACCGCATTGGTCTGCTTATTAATCTTGACATAGTTGTTAGGTTTCTGAAACTTATTGGGATTAGGAGCCATTGGAGCGTTTCTCTCAAACTAACTCACTTGTAATTGATAATGGTGAAGTGCTGCACACAATTGTTGAAAGGAGGTAAATTTAGTATGCAAAATTTTATCCCTAATATCTTTTTGTAAATTTGAAATAAACATATGTTGAATATTAATATCAGGAATAGGATAAGAAATCTAAGCATGCAAATGCTTAAATCTACCAATAAAATCTGTCAATTTTTCCTTAGTGTTTTGTTTATAATGCATTAAATTAGATAGGGAAACTTGTGAACCAATATTATTTTTAAATTGTTGAATGAAAGAATTAGAAATTTTAGGAAAAGAATCAATGGAATAGGGAGGTAAGGGACAATACCATTGTAAAGCCTTATCTCGAAAGGTTCTAGAAAACAATTTAGCTAAAATCCTATGGTCATGAGAATAATCACTACAAAGGATTTGAAATGTTTTAACATGAGCAACAGGATCACCTTTACCATTGTAATTCTCAAGATGAGGCATATTGGCTTGCTGCGGGACAGTAGCATGAATGATGTCTAGAGATAAAGGACTACCCATATCACATGTAGGAATGCTAAATTTAGATTGAGTTAAAGATGCAAGTTGTTGTTGTAAAGAAGACACAATTTGAGCCAAACTAATAATTGTAGAATCATTAGAAGAAATAGGTGGCATAGCAATGTTAGGAACACTAGGAAAAGTGTAAGAAGCAGCAGGAATAGAAGACAAAACCGGTGGAACATTAGGAACCACAGTTGGAAGAGGATTAGTATAAGTAAAAGGCACACTATGATATGAAGGTTGTGAGGTAGGTAAAGATACCGGTGGAGCACTCACAGGAATAGGTGCGCTTGGGAGAGAAGTTGTTATCAAAGGAGGAATATAAGTAGGAATACTAGGTAGAGGAATAGAAGAAGGTCCTACACTAGTGACAAGAGGTGTGATCGCTAACTCTTAAGCTTCTTGAGCTAAAGGTTTAACATTCAAATTCAAAAGATGAGTAATAATACGCAAGAAATTAATACCTTGATCATTATCATGGAGAACTTTCTTAAGAGCCTCTATAGCTTGGATAGAATCTTGATTATGGTTTTCTTGGATAAGACAATTTCTCATTTTATGAAGTTTGGTTGAAAGGTTTTGCACTTGTTCAGGAGGAACTCTTAAAGTGTCATCTTCATCATGAGATGAGTGAGAAGAGTTATGCTCCACGGAAGGATTGGAATCATGAGTTATCAAATTGTCATCCGGGATCCTAAGGAAACGAGAGGAAGACTCAGGATCAAAGGAACCCATAAGTCTACGACTTCTTCTAACTAGGATACTATAAGTAGGACTAGATGTGGTAAAGCTCATACACCAATATAATGTAAATGAACTAACACAAAATTTTGATCTATTGAATTTAAATGCAATTTGAGAAAGAAAAGAAATGCAAGTTCTAGCATAAACAATGTAAATCTAACACCAAAAAGAAAGAGTTGTCTATCGCGGGTTCACCAAAATGTAAGATAAGAAATATCTATCTCACCTAAATGTAAAGGAGAGGATTGAAATAGAGATATGTATAATGTATTAAGAAAGAATGGTTGGATTGATTATTGATCATCTTGAAATGTAATGTTTGAAATAGGAAATGTGTTGATGTATAAATTGTTCTTTGAGTTGCCTAGATTGTATTGAATGCCTTAACTTTAATTGAATTGAATTGTATTGATTGTATATTGCAATTATGATTAGGGAGAAGATAAGATGTTCCTCTTTTATTCCCAAATGCACAAATGGGAGATCCAAGTTGATCGACTCCAAAGAAGGGCTAATGCACAAATGAATCAACTATTTAGAAAGGAGAATAACAAAGGAGATACCTTAAATTCTGTTAATTATATGTATAGAAATGATATATGATAGTAATTGAAGGAATAGGAGAAATGCACTAACCTTGAAATATTGGAGATGAAAGAATGCTATTTTCTGATGTTTGTATTAAGTTTCTAGAAAAACTGACAGTTGATCCTAAACCGGAATGCAAAGACGAACAAAACCCAGAAATATTTTTCTGTTCTGATGTCGTCTTATGAAAAAGGTTGACCTTGACCCACAAATGTCAACCTTGACCCAATAATGTCAACCCTGACCTGCACAGGTCTGACAAAAAATCTGTTTGCGCTGTCCGAAAGAAAGTTGAAAAGGGTATCTAGATCTGGTCTCAAATCAACTATTCTATACCTGTACCTAAAAGAAAAAGGGGATTATTTGTTGTGGGGGAGGGGTTTGCCTTGGTCAAACCCTGGTTTTAGAATTAACCTCAAATATATGTAATTGCAATTGCAAAAATGGACAAAGTAAATACATAAATTCACCTTGCTTGAAAAAGTCCTTGTGGCAGAATCGAATCCTTGAATCCACAAGTATGCCTCAAAATGTGGAATGTAGAAAGATAGGACATCTTCAATCTCTTTCTTGTAGATCTCCAACACCAAGTCTTGAATGGGTTCTTGAATTTTGAATAGGCTTGGAAGAAGTTGGATGGAGAGATCACCAAAAGGGCACTATGTAGCTTCAATCCTTCAATGGCCTCCAATGGATCTCCTTCATGAAAATGGATACTTGAATGGATAAATTATTTCTTGAAATCTTGATTAATTGCTTGCTTGATGATGTTTCTCAATTGCTCAAGGATGCATAGGCTTCAATAGAGAACTTAGTATCACTTAGAAGACTTAGAGAAAATGAGAGAGAAAGCTTCACATTTATATGAAATTAGGGCACAATCTTCTAAGGAGGCCTACATAGGAGGATTAAATTCCAATTAAAGCCTTTAACCTTAGGATAGGACCTATATTAAATATAATTTAGGAATCAATGCTTTGGAATCTGAAATAGCTGACCCAGAAGCGGGAAATACTTTTTGCAAAGGCCGACCTCCAAAAACTGTGAGACCCTAGGATCTAAACCCTGGGTCAAGGTCGAGGTCAACCTTGACCTAGGTTAGGGTTGAGGTCGATCTTGAACTAGGTCAAGGTTGAGGTTGACATAGACCTAAAAGGTCAACCATGACCTTGAAGCCTAGAATCACCAGTCTGTAGTTCAGAATGTAGAAATCAGGCTAAACAGGAGTGGAAAGAGGGACAAAACAAGGGGGAAGCCATGTCAAGATCAAGAACCTATTCAAGGCACTTGTCATGACCCCAAACCACTTACTTGGAAGGCTAAACACATCTACATTGGAAGTGCTTCCATTTTTTTACTATACACCTCTAAACATACTCTGTCAGCCATATCAGAATGAAAAGCATGCTTTTGCAGTACTAAAAGCTTTGAAGAACTTCAGATTCTATATTTTACACTCTCACTCCCTTGTATATGTGCCTGAAATTGTAGTAAAGAGTATTTTGACTCAACATGATGTGGGATGTAATAACAAAGGAGCATGGGTGGAAAAGACTCAGGAATGCGACATAGAAATCAAACCCACCAAGTTGATGAGAGGAAATGTACCGTGCAAAGCAATGGTGGAAAATAAAGTGGATGAAGATCTTGAAATGACGCAATTGGTTTTAGCAGTAAGTATGCAAGACCCTTGGTTTGAAAATATTGTGTTTTTTTGACATACAATGAATGTCCCAAAGGATTGAATTTGAAACAAAGAAGAGATTTGAAACATAAAGATTCTAAATATGTTATTTGGGAAGATAGATTGTATAAGAGATCCATAGATGGGACTTTCCTCCGGTGTGTTGACAAACAATAGCAAGAAAAGTTGTTAAAAGTGTTTCATGATGAAGCTTGTGGGGGATGCTTTTCCTCCTCAGTTACTGCATTCAAAATATTGAGATAGTGTTATTATTGGCCAGGAATGTTTAGAGATGCATATCATTGGGTGGAAAAATGTGAAAAATGCAAAATGTTTATTGGAAAGCTATAGCTAGCAGCACTACCTCTCAGACCAGTGATAATTGTGGGGCCTTTTCAGCAATGGGGTCTTGATTTTATTGGTCCTATAAATCCCACATCTAACGTATACCATACCTATATAATCACTACAACAGACTATTTCATGAATTGGGTGGAGGCGAAAGAAACCAAGAAAACTACTTCGGAGGTAGTATGTGAGTTCATCAAATAGAACATTTAGGTAAGGTTTGGCGTGCCTATTAAGTTAGTTATGGATAATGCCACATATTTTTCTTCTTAGGAAATTACTAAATTTTGTTTTGAGTATGGAATTATGATCAGTCACTCATCTGACTATTTCCCTCAAGGAAATGGTCATGCTGAGTCTAGTAACAAAAACTTGGTGAACATCATGAAGAAGCTCATAGCAGATAACCAAAGAATTTGGCATAAGAAAATTTATGAAGCCCTCTGGGAAGATAGAGTGACTCCCAAAAGAGGAAAGGGAGAAAATTGTAGATCACATCACACAGCATCAAATGTGCATGAAGAACTTGTTTTATAAGAAGAGCAGACCCTGAAAATTTATGGAGGGAGATATGGTGTTGCTATGGGACAAGCGCAGGGCACCCAAAGGCATGCATGGAAAATTTGAAATACTGTGCAAATGACCTTTCAAGATCCATCAGGAATTTGAGAAGAATTATTTTAAATTGACCTATCCAGATGGTGAGGCACTACCCCTGACATATAATGGTCAGGACTTGAATCTGTATCAGATCCGATCTTAAAATAGGTAACCCCTGTATTGTACCATAGTTATGTTTAGTTCCCATTTTTTTTTTCTTAGTTAGGTTTCCTTTCCTTTCTTTCCTTTCCGTATTTTTTCTTTAGTTTTTTTGTGAGCCACCTCTTATTGAGCTTTGTGAAACCAGAGATTTGAGTTCGTTGCTTGGACATGTGAATGTCCAAGTCCCTAGATAGAGCCAGTTGTTGCCCCATTTTTGTTCTACATACCCTTAGGAAAAAATGGATGTCTAGTACTTGTTAGTAGTTTTGAAATCATCGTGTAAGTTTTGATTCTAAGTCTAACTTTCCCCTTAGGATAGGAGGCCTTTATCGGATTTCCCCAAATTGACTTCTCCTTTGTAAGCCAGAGGGAATATGTATCTGGTATCATGTTTCATTGGGTAGGTTAGCTTCCCAAATATGGTAAAGGTCATGTTTCAGAGGATTCTAACATTGGTTTTGTTTACATTTGAAGTCTTTGGCATTGACACTTCATTTTACAGCATTGGCGGAAAATTGGTTCCAGGCTTCTCCTCAGTAGAAAATCACCTACAGAGTGTGTTTTTCACGATGGGTATTTCCAAAAGCCTTAGCAGTCAGATCAAAGTTGGAAATAGATAATTGAAGTTTATAAAGGCACTAGATTCAATGAAAATCCATTCAAGTCAGATAGATGATCAAATGATGAATAATATAAGAAGGAAGACTCAGTGGCAGAAAAGAAGAAAATGAGTTCTCCACTACTTCATCAGGCAGGTTTCGACCTGCGAAGTACATTTTCTACCAAATCATTAAAATAGAAAGGCTTTTGAGAAGAATCTGTCTCATAGGTGACCCAAGGTATAAAGAAAGTTGATGAAATCAATACATATCATTTTAGCATCTCAATAGGCTAAAATCCTCCCTTGGTGGATTTCTGAGAAAGGAGCACCCCAAAAGCATTTCTCCGCCTAAAAGAGAAGCGGGAAATTAATTATCCGCTACCTCCAAAAAGTTACCGTTACCATTATCAAAATGAAAAGATGTTTCTTAATGACCCATAAAATTAAAGTAATTAATTCAAATAAAGTTGTTTTACCTCTTAACGAGATTTTTCATAAATGCTTACATTTTTTATTTCATATGGCACAGGAAGTCATCCGTTAACAGTAAGAATTCAAAAATTATAAATTCAATGAAGTGATACAAACAAGAACTACCATCTGTTTGATGAACTGTCTGAATTTGAAATTCTTGACAAGTTGTTCTCTGATCTTACATTCTCAAGATACATCCCTAGTTCTTGTTTGAAATCAACCAAAACATGGCTACCAGATTTATGGGGTTTGATGGAATGAACAACATCACTTCTGATTAGCATAATATTATGAACACTTCTCTAAAGTTTTTCAACCTCCAGAGCTTCCAGGATAGATTGAAGGCAGACCCAATGCACCCCATTACTGAAAAAAATGAAGGGGAGTGGAATAGTCAAAGCCGCTGGCTTCCCTATGGAAATTCAAGCTCTTGAGCTTGTTAGAGGATGTATATCTCACTATAATCTAGACACCAAGAAAATTATTTTTCTTGATGACACCGTGCTACTCTATATTGACAAAGACTCCGTTCAGAAATCCCTTCGTATTCCAGAACAAACCGAGTATTTGGAGATGACATACAGTTGGGAAGTTACTAAATATGGAGTGAATAAGGCTGTGTGGAAGAAGGAGATTATGAATACATGGTTCTAGGAGTCGAAGAGTGCTAAGGGAAAATTGCCCAAAACTCTATATGACACGAACCTGAAGCCAAAGATTATGGATATCCTAGTATTGCTTCATAGGATCAGAGGTGAGAGCTGGTGGTTCTCAAAAATGATGGACCATTTTTGGCTAACTAATAGGCACACACTAGTGCCTCTGCAATTCTGGCTTGATTAAACCAAGGTTGGTAGGCCTGAATTCACAAGTGCCCTATGCTACACAAATGCATGCATATAAAAACAAAATTCCTTCCAAAGGTGGTGAACCATCCTTGGAGGAAAATGATATAATCTCTGAATAGCTGTATTTTCTGAAATCTAAACTAAGATTAAAATATCACTAAAACCTAATTGCTAATGCTTAAAAAGAAATAAATCAAATTTATTTATAAACCACAAAGAAGAACCCAATAACAATTTTCAAACGAAATAAGATCAGTGCCTAATGAAAATTTGGGTTATAGAGTCAGATATTTCCAAACCTATGTATGATTAGAGATAATTTTAAGAAAACTTACTTTTATTAAAGCAAGACTATCATCCCATAGGCTTCCGCTTGATTCACAATTCAAATCAATTTAAACAACTAATCCTATCGAATTCAACTGAAACCAAGAGATCGATAAGAACAATGGTAGGTACACAGACCATATAATTGATATTGGAGTTGCATATATTAACTTTGAATTACAATATTCAGGGAATAGAACACAGTTGAACACTCTAATACACAGAGTATCTAAAAAACTAACTAAAAATGAATAACATATAACCTCCAATAAACATGAAACAACTTATCTCATTTGGTATTTGAAGAATTTGTATATGATGGTTCAAAATCTGTAGTTGCCAGAGTTTTCCTCCTATTGTCATGTTAATTTTTTATTTCAAATGACTCAATATAAATATTCTATTCAAAGGTTTCCTATGAAAAGACACACCTTTTCACAAAAAACTAAATCTATAATTAAACCTACAAATTACAATATTAACCATATAAATGGTTTGAGGGAAAAATATTCCCATGTTACAAATAGTATATTGTCACTTTGTCAGATAATTCACCTTGGTTATCATCATCTATTTATAAAATTCTTGCACACAAAATCCACCATTAGATTGTTAGTAACAACTGAGGGGCCTAAAAATCTTATCCTTAATCTAACCACCAATCAATAAACCTTAGATTATTATGTCCCTATAAGATGCATGCCATGAGATACTTATGATGATTAACTATCTCTTGGTTTACCTTGTCTATCCTTATTCTCCTTGATTATCGATAAGCAGTATAACTATTTACCGAAATACAGTAAATATGCAGAGTATACTGATAAATCCAATGTTAACTATGTCAGATACAAAACAATAAAGAAATGAATCATACAAACATAACACATGAATTTTTAATGTGGAAACCCTATTAAGGGAAAAAACCACTGGGACCGGTACCCCAAATTTTCATTCTTCTAAAGTGAGCCCTATTAAGAGCCAACCCTGCTAAAGGTTACAAACAAATTGTGAGGTGTGACCTTGTTAGAGGATTTTACACATATAGGTTGTCACTTAGTATCAAGCATCTAATGCTTCCATCCTTGAATCAAACTCTCTCTTAGACTTTCAATAGGCATCGGTCATATCCAATGCTACTTTCATGAATCAACCTTTTTGGTACTCCTTGGGATGTACCTCAATATATAGAATATTGTTAAGTCCTACTCTGTTAAGAGACTTGATGCGTCAATAGTTAAACTGAAACAAAATGACCTATTTCTAATGCAACTGGAATTGCAGATTTTTAGATCTATTTAAGTACATTAGCCCTCTCATCAATGTATCAATTTAATTCTTTTGTGCTCCATAATTTTTTCTCTATGATGTGTTCACTATTCATCAGTGTCTGTAGAATTTCTTAGCTCTCATTCAGCTTGATTGATGAGTACTGCATAAAGTTGTTCTTCATTAGTTTCTCTTTAGCTTCCTCTTTCTATTCACTCCCCATAATCCACTTTTCATGTGATACAAAAATTAATTAAGCTTGTCTCTTATATAGACATGATATTCACCATTTCTTGATTCTTGATTCTTGATTCTTGGTGTAAAAAACAATCTAGCTAATTTGATTTAAAGCATAACTCTTGATTTTTCTCATAGTTATATTCATGCCAACTATGTAAATCAGCTTTAAATCAATTACTTAATTCTGGTTGATTAAAACAAAGAAACCAACCAGTTAAGTCTATCTTTAGCTCTTGCCAGCTAGATATGTTGTCATTTTTTGAACTCTCTGTTCCATCGGTCAACTCTTTAGTTAGTTGTTGGTTACAACTGCCAGTTCCATTGGTGTGACTCCAGTTAGCTTTGGGATCTCCATCTGTCGGGAAACTCTATTTTCATCTTGTCGCGCATCCTATGGTTTGCTTCGTCAAGAAACACTGTCTTTTTCTCGTAGGGTATCGCTGTGAATTTTCTTCTTTGCCTTTACCGATGGAGTGCCCTCCGTTAGTGTCTATATGTCACTTAGTGAATACTTGACTTTTATGCATTGTTGAAATCATAACCTTTGTTCCATTGATTTTTTGAAGTCTTTGGTCATTACCATATAGATGATATCAAGTTGACATCAATGACAATACAAAACATTAACTGATTTAATGCCTGCCATTATCTTCAACTTAACATTATCAAACATTTAATCAGTTAAATTTAATTAATCTCTCCCTTTGGAATTGATGGAAACAAACTTATATTATCACACTATACTATTTCTAATACAATATGAAATACAATTGTTGAGATTCATCAAACAACCAATCTCTCCCTTTTGTCAATCGATAAATGTTTGAACTTCGGTAAGCTCTATTTTAGCTTAGATTTGATTCCTATAGTTCTCTTTCCTTTTGATGTGTTGAGTCCTTTGCTTGTGTCAATTTCTCTCCTTTTGAATGTACTTCTATTTTGATGTCTTTTTATCTTTTTGGCAACTCTTCCTTTGTATAAACTTTTTCATACAAACTCTCTCCCTATGGATATGATCTCTCCCTGTTAGAGTAATATGATAATGGATAATCTTTTTCATAAGAATGTGATAATATGGACAATCTCTCTCCCTTTGACAACAATGCCAAATAGATATTTTACAAATATATGACATTCATGTCAAACTATCATTTTCCTATCCATAATATATTCCTTGTATTTCCCTTATCCATCAGCAATACAACAATAATATTTGGTGCTTAGTTCTGATATATACCTGTCTATATATAGATGTAGCTTTTAAGTTCATCTCATTTCTTGCATCAACATGAATGATATTCTTATAATATGTAGGCTGATGCAACCTTCAGTCATTTTACTGACTAGTAGACAAGGGTTTGACCCCTAGTCTTTTTCTCAGGTACTCAAATGTATCCTTGGGCAGTGGCTTGGTGAAGATATCAACCAATTGTTCTTTGGTTTGCACATATTCAATTATCACCTCTTTTTCTTGAACTTGTTCTCATAAGTAATGATACTTGCTGGCAATGTGTTTAGTTTTTGCATGCATGATTGGATTCTTGGAAATGTTTATTGCACTGGTGCTATCATAATAGATAATCACTGGTTCTAAGATCTTCATATGCATACCTTCTAGCAACTATTTGATCCATGCAATATTTGAGCAATTTGCAGTAGCAACAATGTACTCTTCTTCTATAGTAGACTAAGAGATGCATCCTTTCTTCTTGCTAATGCATGTGACAAGTCTATCACCCATAAAGAATGCTCCTCTAGTTGGTCTCTTCTAGTCATCAATATTCCCAGCCCAATCAGCATTGATAAACACCTTAAGGTCAAATTTGTCATCTCTTCTATACCATAAGACAAATTCCTTAGTATTCTTAAGATATCCTAGAATTCTTTTCACAATAGTCATATGTGATTCCCTAGGGTTAGTAGAAAATCTAGCAACAATTCCTAATACATGTGCAACATCTGGTCTAGTGTGTACAACATACATGAGTTTTCCAATCATTGATCTATATAAAGTTTGATTTACCTCTATTGTTTTGTCCTCCTTTGTCAATTTACATCTAGTAGCCATCGGTGTTCCAACTGGTTTGGATTCTTCCATCTTGAATATTTTCAGGACCTCTTTGATGTATTTGGACTGTGTAATTAAAATTCCTTCACTTTGTTGAATGATCTATAGACCAAGAAAGAAATTGATATCCCCAAACATAGACATCTCAAACTCTTTGCTCATCTCAATAGAAAATGATTTGCATAGCATATCATTTCCTCCAAATATGATGTCATCAACAAATATTTTAGCAATCAAGGTGTTAGCATCAGTATCTTCTTTTAAATAAAGATTACTGTTTTCACTAGTCCTTACAAATCCAATACTTATTAGATAGGAATGAAGTCATTCATACCAGGCTCTTGGAGCTTGTTTCAATCCATACAAGGCTTTGTGAAGTCTACATACCATGTCCCTCCTGTGTGGATCAACAAACCCTTCTGGTTGTTCAATGTATACTTCTTCTTCAAGTATTCCATTTACGAATGCTGACTTGACATCCATTTGGTATACCTTGAATCCTTTGAATTCAGCATAAGCAAGTAATATTCTTACTCCTTCTAGCCTAGAAATGGGTGCAAAGGTCTCTCCATAGTCTATACCTTCCTCTTGTGCATACCCTTTTCATACTATCCTTTCTTTGTTCCTTGTGACTTCTCCATTCTCATTCAGCTTATTCTTGAATATCCATTTTGTACCGATGACATTCTTGTCATCTGGTCTTGGCACAAGTGACCATTTTTTTTCTTCTCAATCTACTCAATCTCATCATTCATAACACTTATCCATTCCTCATTATCTAGTGCAACATTGACAGATTTTGGCTCAAACTCACAAATTAAACAATTTGAGTTTAAAGACTTACTTCTTGTTCTTGTACCATCTTTCTTATCTCCTATGATCTTGACCTCTAGATGGTTCCTTCTTACATATCTTGCAAGTATAGGTATAGTTCTTTGTCTATCATCTTGATCATTATTTTGATCTTCATTCTGTTCTTCATTACCTTGCACATTATCTTGAACATTATCCTGACCGTCGGTATTTGTAGCCTGATGCTCAGGAGCAATGATTTGTAGCTCAGGGTCTCTACATTGTTGGTGGGGTAGAGTGTCAAGTTCCTCATTTTAAGTGAACTTATTGTAGTTCTCTCATTCTTTAGTGCTTTCTTGTTCATTCTTTTCTAAAAATTCATCTATCTTTACATTTGCACTTTTAGTAATTTTGTTAGAGGCTTTGTTTAGACATTTGTAAGCCTTTCTCTTCGTAGAATACCCTAGAAAATTTCCTTCATCACTCTTAGAGTCAATTTTTCCATTTATATCATCTTTGAAGATATAACATTGACTGCCAAAATTTTTGAAATAACTTACATTGGGTGTGTATCCATACCATTGCTCATAAGGTGCCTTCTTGGTGTCTTTCTTCAATTGTATTCTATTCAGTGTGTAAACTGCAGTACTGATAGCTTCCCTCCAGAATATTTGGGTGATGCCTTTTTCTATCATTAGTGTTCTTGCACAAACAACTATTGATCTGTTCCTTCTCTCAGCAATCCCATTTTTCTATGGTGTTCTTGGTGTAGAAACCTGTCTTTTTGATAGTTTTTACACATGATGTTGTCAGGCTTGGTCATTGTCGGTAAGCCTCTGACATTTCTCTTTTTGCTAATTTTCATTATGTTGTTAAAGTTCACATGACACAATCTTTTGTGTCATAACCATATGTCTTCATTTGTAGAAATCAAACAAGTGGAGTCAGTATCATTCAGATAGAATAAGTTACCTTTTGTCTGCTCACTAGTACCAATAAGATTTCTAGATTTGTTGAAGATATTTGCCTTCTTATTTTCAAATGCTACTTTGTGACCTGAATTATTCAACTAAGAGACACTCCATAGATTATAATTCAATCCATTTACCCAATAAGAATTCTCACACTTTATCTATTTATTCAACATTATTGTTCCTCTACCTTCAACTGGACAAGGTGTGTCATTTCCCATTCTTACTGATCCACCCTTGCAGTATTCAAAAGTCTCAAACTTTTTCTTATCACCAGTCATATGATGAGTGCAGCCACTATCTATGATCCAAACATCATTTTTTTCTAATTTTAGATATGATAGTTGTTTCTACATACCTTTCTTCATCATCATCTGAATCATCCTTTATAGCCACAAACACCATCTTGATGTCTTCATCAGATTCGGTGTCAGCATCATCATCCTTTCATTTTTCTAAGTAGCTAACCTTCTTTCCTTTGTCCTTATAGTCTCAGGTATCTCTTCTATCTGATTGTCAGTAGCTTCTGTAATCACCTCTGTCAGACTTCTTCTCAAGAGATCTGTCATTACTTCTGTCATCTTTTCTTCTGTTAGTACATCTTGCAGCAAAATGTCCAATCTCTTTGCATTTAAAACAAACAAGTGGTAATTTACCTTTGTATTTACCTTTGCCTCTCTACATTCTTCTGGCCATAAGTGCTTCTATTTCATCAAGATCATCTTCTTCATTTTCACTATCAACATCTTTTTTGATAGTGTTTTTGTGACTTGATTTACTTATTCTCATAGAAGTTTTGAATGCAAACTCTATGTTTGGTAAGACACTATTATCAAATTTATTCATCTCAAATGAAATCAGTCTTCCAATTAAACTGTCAAGAGTAACATTACTATTTGCTACTGCTCTCATTTCTTGAATGGCAGATACTCTAATAGCATAAGTAGGCAGTAAGGTTCTTAGAATTTTACTTACCGCTGTATCTTCTTCTAGTACACCTCTAACTCCTTGGATAGCATTGACTACCTCTTTAATTCTTGTGTTGTACTGAGTGATGTTTTCTCCTTCTTTCATTTTGAGATCATCAAACTTTCCTCTAAGGCTTTTTTCCTTGGCTCTCAAGACATTTTTGTCACCACCATGTACAAGCTTCAATTTGTCTTACAAAATTTTATAGTTTTGCATTCTTTGACATCTTCAAATTCAGCATCAGAGAGTGAGGAAGCAAGCTTTATCATCATGCCATTATGTTCATGCTTATCTCTCATTTGTTCAACTGTTGGTGCTCCTGTGGGCAATACATAATCAATTTCAAGGAATTGAGTAACATCATTACCAATACCTGATAATTGGAGTCTTATTCTTCTTTTCCATGAGGAAAAATTATCTTTGTTCAACTTGGGCACATCTCTATTCATCTTGTGATCTTTGGCTTAGGTCTTGAAACCTTCCTTCTAAGCACACAAGCTCTTATACCAATTTTTGGTAATAACTGAGAGGGCGGGGGGGGGGGGGGGGGGGGTGAATTAGTGACCTCAAAATCTTATCCTTAATCGAACCACCAATCAATAAACCTCAGATTATTATGTCCCTATAAGATGCATGCCATGAGATACTTATAATGATTAACTGTCTGTCAGTTTACCTTATGTATCCTTATTCTCCTTGATTACTGATAAGGAGTATAACTATTTACCAAAATATAGTAAATATGTAGAGTATTCCGATAAATCCAGTGTTAACTATGTCAGATAAAAAACAATAAAGAAATGAATCATACATGCGTAACACATGAATTTTTAATGTGGAAACCCTGTTAAGGGAAAAAACCACTAGGACTGGTACCCCAAACTTTCACTCTTCTAAAGTGAGCCCTGTTAAGAGCCAACCCTGTTAAAGGTTACAAACACACTGTTAGGTGTCACCTTGTTAGAGGATTTTACACATATAGGTTGTCACTTAGTATCGGGCATCTAATGCTGCCATCCTTGAATCAACCTCTCTCTTAGACTGTCAATAGGCATTGGGCATATCCAATGCTACTTTCATGAATCAACCTTTTTGGCACTCCTTCGGATGTACCTCAATATATAGAAGACTGTTAAGTCCTGCTCTGTTAAGAGACTTGATGGTTCAATGGTTAAACTGAAAAAAATGACCTATTTCTAATGCAACTTGAATTGCAGATTTTCAGATCTATTTAAGTACATTACCTCTCTGATCAATGTATCAATTTAATTCTTTTGTTCTCCATAATTTCTGCTCTGTGATGCTGTGTTCATTGTTTGTTAGTGTCTACAAAATTCCTTAGCTCTCCTTCAAATTGATTGATTAGTACTGTATAAAGTTGTTCTTTATCAGTTTAGCTTTAACATCCTCTTTCTATTCACTCCCCTTAATCCCCTTTTCATGTGATACAAAAATGAATTAAGCTTGTCTCTTATATAGACATGATATTCACCGTTTCTTGTTTCTTGGTTCTTGGTGTAAAAAACAATCCAGCTAATTTGATTTAAAGCATAACTCCTGATTTATCTTGTAGTTATCTTCATGCCAACTGTATAAATCAGCTTTAAATCAATTACTTAACTCTGGTCGAATAAAACAAAGAAAAAAACCAGGTAAGTCTATCTTTAACTCTTGCCAGCTAGATATTTTGTCATTTTCTGAACTCTCTGTTCCGTCGGTCAACACTCTAGTTAGTTGTTGGTTACAACTGCCAGTTTCGTCGGTGTGACCCTAGTTAGCTTCGGGATCTTTGTCTGTTAGGCAACTCTATTTTTAGCTCGTCGGGCATCCTGTGGTTTTCTTCGTTTGGTAACACTATCTTCTGCTCATTGGGTATCACTGTGACTTTTCTTCTTTGCCTTTACCGATGGTGTGCACTCCATCGGTGTTTATATGTCACTTAGTGAATACTTAACTTTTATGCATTTCTGAAAGCATAACCTTTGTTCTATTGATTCTTTGAAGTCTTTGGTCATGACCATACAGATGATATCAAGTTGACATCAATGACAATACAAATCATTAACTGATTTAATGCCTTGCATTATCTTCAACTTAACATTATCAAATATTTAATTAGTTACATGTCATCATAGATGACTATTAACAAATTTTAATTTATGGCTTATCATAATTAATAATATTTTCAAATCTAAAATTATCCCCATATTAAAATTTATTAATTTAAATAATTAGTAATATATCAAAGTAAATTATCAAGAGAGAAAAAACATAAGAATATATGTTGCAATGTGTATAAATCTTTCTTTAATAAAATAAGGAAAGTACCCTCTCAAAATATTTTCAAAAATATTATTAAATTTACCACATAAAAATGTTCCTAAAATTTAGGGAACAATAATTATAAACAATTTATTTCACTCTAAAAAATAGGAAGAGAAAACTTACCCTAAAATAATAACTCAAAAGATTTACATAGGGTAACTATTAATTTTTGAAAAAGAGGAAAACTTTAGGAAAGTAACCCTAAAATTATGCAATTGATTTTAATAAACTTTTTCAAAAATAACCAAGGTAAAAATAAAATATCCCTTTACAATTTATTCTTTGGAAATAAAAATATATCTTGATTTTAGGGGAAATTAATTACTTTAACAAAACATGATTTAAAATCACCTAATAAATATTTTCAATAGGCATATAAGGTAAAATATATATTTCAAAAAAGAATGAGAGAAAAAGACACTCAACTATATTAATTTACCCTAAAAAGATATTTCACATTAGTAATTTAGGGCAAATTAGGATAAGCTAAAATATAGGAAATATATTCATGTGAAAAACTTTTAGTAGCAAATATAGAAGAGGAGTGAGATAATATGATTCCCACTAACACATAATTCGAAGAAAACATTTAGACTAACTGGTTAGAGGGGGGATGGGTAGGTAGATAGGAAAAAGGAGTGGCTTGAGAGGTCGACTGTTCAACTCCCAATTGCCACTCTTTTACCCTACGTACCTATTATTTCCTTTTTCTTTTATTTTTATTTCAAAAATAGTTATTGCATTAAATTTATTGAAATATAATATTAAAAATTTGCTAATAAATATGAAAATAGGACAATGACAATTGTTTAGAGTGCTTTTGATTGTTTAATTAAATTTCAAAATAGGGAAATATTTATGAAAATGAAAATAAACTTTATACTTCTCTGATATTCTGCATATTGAGGGCCTGAATTTTCAAGTGCCAATAGTGGCTCTTATTGGGGACGTGAATTCATGCCTGGATGCAGTGAGAGTCCAGTTATCTCTGGAAGAAGCAGACCATAGTAAGAAAATAATCATGAAACTAGGACAAAAGATAATTTACAAGTTTAGAAAATACTTCCTGTTTCAAGAGAAAAAAGGTTTCAAGTAATGACCATGGGTTGGGAACTCTTGAATGTTTTCATCAGTGTCCTGCAAATGGTAATAATTTTCACGTACTTTTGAGATGATCATGTAAGGTCCTAACCATAATGCATCAAACTTATCGTGCTTTCCTTTATCTTGGTCTCTTGCATTCCATTTCAGTACCCAATCACCTTCTCTGAAAGACCTGTTTGACGCCTTTTTGTCATGAAGAGTCTTAACTTGTCATTGTTGTTGAAGATTTCTTTCTTGTGCTTGTCTCCTTTTCTCATCTAACTTTGCTAATTGGCTCAATTGGTCCTCCATAAAGTTTATGTCTTCAAGATCTTCTTCTTGAACAAATAAATAAACTAGCAAAAGATTATTTAATGGTAACCTTTCTTGGTTCCCATAAACCAACTCAAAAGGAGCAAAACCTGTCGATCTTTTTATAGTCACCCTATCTGCCCACAAGGCCAACATTAACTTTGAATGCCATGCTTTATTATTGTTGCTCAACATTATCCTAATGATATTTATTATATTTTTATTGCTTGATTCTGCTTGACTATTCCCTTGTGGATGGTATGGGGAAGAGTATGATAAGTTGATACCATACTTCTTGCAAAATTCTGAAAATTCCTTAGACCTGAAACACATACCATTATCACAAAGGATCTTGCATGGTACTCCAAATCTAGTAAGTATGTTCTCTGTCAGAAACTTGATGACTACCTTACTTGTAGCTTGTCTTGTAGGTATAGCCTCAACCCATTTTGTGAAATAATCTGCTGCCACTAATATCCATTTATGAACTCCACTTGAAGCATCTGAAATCTCCTCAATAAATTGTTAGAATAGTCCCAAAGGATAACTGAGAGGGGGGGGGTGAATCTATTATCAGATAATTTAATTCTTTTTCTCTTATTAATTCTAGAATACCATAAAGTTAATGCACATTCAGATAACACAATAGACAACACCACAATTTGGTTATGGGGAAACCAAATGGTAAAAACCCCGGTGGGAATTAGCACCCACAATGAGCTATGCTTGTTTATAATAATACCTATTACAATATCTTGCAACCTTGTTAGGAGTTGTTCTTTACAATGTAATAAGTATAGTGACCTGGTTAAGGGTCTGACCCTGTTAGGTTTCTTTTACAAATAACCTTGTTAATGGTGAGGACTCACTGTCCAAAAGCTCACTGCTTCAATGGTGAAGGCTACAACCTTCTGTAGAACAAATATGCACTATATTTGATGATGAACTGTAGAGTAGACCTGTTGTCTTGATAAGTTACAATGTATTGTAATATTCCACTACTTCTTCACATAGATCCTTAATGAATGAAACATAACTGATATTCTTCTCTGTACTTTTTCTATCTCTTTTCTTATCATTCACACTTAGCATTCACAAATGAACTACTATAAGTATCATCCTCAAAGTATAAGGTCATGAAAACTATGGGAAACACTTCACCGACTTCCTTGTTGGCTTAACTAAGAATGCAATTAGGATTAAGATCACGTAACATGAACTGAATAGATGCGACACTTCACTGAGTCGGCTCCACCAAATTTTCTCAAACAACATGATCTAGATGAAACATGACAAGCGGTCTTAACAAAACATGGTTAACTCATAAATAATCATTAATATAAACATGCGTATCCTAGAGATAGGTGAAACTCAAGAACCAATGCTAATACATTGGCTCTGTACAGATAAACTCTAGAAACTGTAACTGCCACTAACAGAATTACACAACTCAACTAAAACTTCATATCTAAGTCTATGTGTATGAACAAAGCATCCAAAGCATGTCTAAAACATGAATATAACCATGTAAGGATTAATAGAATCATTCTAATAAGTACATATAGGACACTGCTATATATTATATGTTGTCATCAATGAAAAACATACAATCAACTAGCTACCAGAAGTAAATATCCAACAATCTCCCCTTTTGACATTGATGGCAACATATGATATTAAAAAAATATTCATCACATGGTGTCCTCTTTCTTTTTACAATCTTCTCAATATCCTCATCAAATATTCCTCTACAGTATAGCAGCTCCTCTGTCTGTGTTTTTAAGTTACATGATTATATACTCCCCAGAGTATATGCTCCCGCTTACTACATACTCCCCCTTTGACATCAATGGCAAAGGGCACCATAAAAAATTAGGCATAGGTACTACTCCAGAAATAGAGTAGTCAACCATTCATCAATCACCATGGACTGATGTACTTGCTACTTTATCTAATCAAACTCAGGAAAGGGAATTACTCCCAACTTCTCCCTGAGATACTCAGAAGTATCTTTTGACAAAGGCTTTTTGAAAATATCTACCAACTATTCTTTAGTTCTCACATAGTCCAATTTTAATTCTTTGTCTGCAACGTTTTATCTAAGAAAATGGTATTTCATCTCAATGTGTTTTGTCTTTACATGCATCACAAGGTTCTTGGACATGTTGATAGTGCTAGTGTTATCACAGTGAATATCAATAGGATAATCAACCTGAATACCAAAATCTTTAACCATCTACTTGATCCAAACCATTATTGAACAATTCAATGTTGCTGCAACATATTCAGCTTCTACTGTTGACTGAGAGATACAATTTTTCTTCTTTTTTATCCAAGAAACAAGCCTATCTCTAAGAAATACTGCTCCTCCTGAAGTAATCTTCCTGTCATCAATACAACCTGCCCAATCTGCATCTCTATATACATGAATTTGTACCTTCTCTAATTTAGGATACCATAAACCATAGTCTATAGTTCCCTTTAGATATCTGAATATTCTCTTTATTTCCATTAGGTGATTTTGCTTGGGTTTAGCTTCAAATCTACCAACAATGCCAACTGCATTAGATATGTCTAGTCTAGATTGAGTAAGATATATAAGTTTTCCAATCATAGACTTGTACAATGTCTTGTCAACTACTGTGGAATCATCCTCTTTAGAAAGATTGCTTCATGTTATCATAGGAGTGCATACTAGCTTACAGTCTTCCATCTTGAAATTCTTCAATATTTCCTTCACATATTTGGACTGATTTATGAATATTCCTTTATCTGTCTACTTTACATTCAATCCCAAAAAATATTTTATAGGACCAATCATGCTCATTTCAAATTCATTCTACATTTCTTTTGCAAATTCTACACTAATCTTGTCATTACCTCCAAAGATAATGTCATCAACAAATATGGCAACAAGTAATAATCCATCAGGTGTCTCTCTTATGAATAATTTGCAATCTAGTGCTCCTTTCTTGAATCCAATCTTGGTAAGATAACTATCTAGTCTCTCATACCAAGCTCTTGGGGCCTGTTTAAGTCCATAGAGTGCTTTCTTCATTCTGCATACCGTGTCTAGTTTATCTGATAGATTAAATCCTTCAAAATATTCTATGTAGACTTCTTCCTTCAAGTCACCATTCAGATAGGCTCATTTGACATCCATTTGGTATACTTTAAAGTTTTTGAATGTTACATAGGCCAAGAATAAATTAATGGCTTCTAGTATGCTCACAGGGGCAAATGTGTCAGTAAAATCTATTCCTTCCCTCTATGCATATCCTTTACACACCAGTCTTTCTTTGTTTCTGACCACTGTACCATCTTCATTCATCTTATTCATGAATACCCACTTTGTTCCAATCACATTTTTGTCACTAGGTATAGGAACCAATTCCCATGTATCATTTTTGATTATTTGATCTAATTCTTCTTCCATTTCTTTCTGCCAATCAGACTCCTTGCAAGCATCTTCAACTCTTAAAGGTTCAATCTATGAAAGTAAATATACCTCTTCATCCACTGTTAAACTTTTTTCTTTAGATCTAGTCAAAACACTACTGCTCTGATCTCCAATGATATCATCTTTTGAATGGTATATAGATGTGAATTTTGGAACTTTTGGTGTGACATCCTCATCTATAATTTTTTATACTTCTTTTCTTGATTCATGTTCATTACATGATACATCAATGCAATCAAACATTTCTTCAATAACAGTGTATTTATTGCTAGGCCTGGGTTCATCCTCAATCATAGGTGCATATTCATAGTACCTCTCTTGAACAATGAACTTCTCATCAATCTTTACATGAGTACTTTCAATTATCTTCTTTAATATCAAATTAAAACATCTATATGGTTTTCTTTTAGTAGAGTAACCAAGGAAAATACCTTCATCACTTCTAGCATCAAACTTACCAACACCATCATCTCTCTTGATGTAGCACTTGCTGCTAAATATTCTAAAGTATTTTACTGTAGGTACATTACCAAACCAAAGTTCATAAGGTGTCTTATTTGTGCCTGGCCTTAGTTGTGTTTTGTTGATAGTATAGACTACTATATTGACTGCATCTCTCCAATAGGTGTGTACAAATTTTCCTTCAGTCTTCATAGTGAGTGTTGTATAATGTATGATCATTTTCCTTCTTTCTGCAATCCCATTCTATTGAGGGGTTCTAGGAGCACTCAACTATCTTTTGATCCCATGTTCTTTGCAGTACTCATAAAACTGGTCAGAGGTGAATTCTCCTCCTCTATCTAATCTTAGACATTTTAGTTTTATTCCAGATTCATTCTCAACCTTAGCTTTGAATATTTTGAATTTCTCAAAGGCTTTAGACTTCTCCTTTAAGAAAGCAACCCACATCATCCTTGAAAAATAATCAAAAAACAAAATGAAATACCTTTCTCCGTAGTATGATATTGTTTGAGTAGGACCACATAAATCTGTATGCACCAGGTCTAATTTTTTTTCAGTCGAGTTCTGCTTGCTTCTGAAAGAGATCCTTACATGCTTTCCTATAACACATTCCCTGCACATTATGTCAACTGGTCTTGCAATACTTGGAAGGTCTCTAACTTCCTTGACATTTCTTATCTTTACTATATTTTCAAAATTGATATGACAGAGTCTCTTGTGCTATAACCAACTGCCATCTACTTTTGCAAAAAAATAACTTACATCTGAATTGAGCTGAAAAAAATTACCTTTTGTTTTTGAGCCTGATGTAATCATGTCTCCTTCTTTGTTGTTAATAATGCATTTTTTTTCTTTGAATTCCAAATGATAACCTTTGTCAAGTAGTTCTCCAACACTTAGTAAGTTGTGATGTAATCCATCAACATACAGAACATCATTTGTCTTGTTCTTTCCATCCAGGGTGATAGATCCTCTACCTATGATAGGTTTAGGAGTGTTATCTCCAAATCTAACCATACCACCTTTGTACTTGTCCAGAGGAACAAATTTGTCTTTATCACCTATCATGTGGTGAGAGCATCCTCTATCAATGATCCAATCAATTCTAATGTCTGCTTTGGAAATTAGGGCTAACTCCTGTGCTTCCTTTTCATCTTCAATGTCCATTTCCTCAAGCAATTTTTCCATTTCTTTAAGGGAAATGAATCCAATTTCATCCTCTCTATAATATTCATCTATTACACCTTCTTCAGCATGGTAGCATTCCTTTTTTTATTTAGGTTTGTAATTAGATCTGAACTTCTTGACTCTTGTGGGACACTTGGATGCAAAGTGACCAATCTTGTTGCATGAAAAACATTTGAATGGAAGTTGTGATTCATACTTTCCTTTGCATTTCTTTTCTCTTTTAGAAATCATTGAAATAATTTCTTCTAGTTCTTCATCAACTTCTTCATTCTCATTAGAAATGTGTAAAGTTTTCTTACCATGTATTGATGCTTTGAAGGCTGTTTCACTTTTGGGTTTAGCCTTCAATCTTGATATCTCAAATGCAGAGATTTTACTGGTCAAAGTCTCTCTCTTGAAGTCCTTTGAAAATTGCATGGTTTCATCTAGAATATTGATCTTTCTCTCATAGTTTACTGTCAATGTATTCATCAGCTTGTCCATTATGTCTTCTAAAATTTCTCCACCATTATTTCTGATTCTAGAAACTGCTTCATTTATCCTTTGATTGTAGGCTCTGATGTTTTCTTTAGGTAACATCTCAAGATTTTTGTATTTCTTTTTCCATGTCTTCCTGCACACATTCTTTTCTTGGATATCTCCTTCAAACATGTCTTCTAAATACTTCCATACTGTGTATACCTTGTCTACTTTCTTGATCTCAGAGAATTCACTGTCAGATAGTGCACTTATAAGGGCTTCTTTGGAAATTGCATTAGCTATGAATGTATCCTTTTGTTTACTAGTAGCATCATCTTTTGCAAGGTCTTTTAGAGAGGGAATAACAACTTCTTGTGTGGCCATCTCAAATATCTGAAAACAAACACACTGTAGATATGTTATTATTTTGTTCTTCCAATCTAGATAATTCTCTACATCAAACTTAGGACTCTCTTTTTTGAAGTATTCCATCTGATCTACCTTAAGCTGTTAGGATTTCTCTTCAAGGTACTTGGCTCTGTTACCAATTGTTAGAATATTCCCAAAGGATAACTAAGAGGTGGGGGGGGGGGGGGGGGG
>MU223964.1:1035025-1051870 GCA_018584345.1 Thuja plicata | reverse complement strand
AATATATAACTTATAACCACAAATAAAAAGAAGAGCACTTATCTTTATTAATGTTGAAAAAATAGTACATCAGAGTCCATATTGTAGTTGTGATCAAATTCTATCCTATTAAAATATGTATTGTATTCTTGTCTCTTTACATTACGTATATATATGTGTTTGAGTGGCTTTCACACCTCTTTAGGGTGAAAAGATATATAAGCCTTATTACAAATTGTTTTGAAAAAACAATAAACTAACTACCTAAATTTCGGATTTGGCTTTGGCCAGAAATCCAAATCACCTTGTGAAAATCTAATATTTCTTCTGGAGATAGGAAATTTTATTTCATAAACTTGGTTGATTTTTAGATTTTTAAAATTAGACCATCTTCATCCTTTGTCGGCATCATGTTTGTAGCAGGTCAAAATTCTAGCATTTTCTGAAGGCTTTAATTAGTTAGTTCTATTTATTTGTGTCATAAAGCTTCCTTCCTTTGATTTTTTTAGTATGGAGAAACTTTATTTCTTGATAATGGATTGGGAGTTCTAAATTCTCAAAATTTAGGGTACCAACAGTGGCTCTTTTTGGGGATGTATGCTCCCTTTGAGCATAGTGACATTCCACCTATCTCTGGAGAAGTAGACCAAGTATCCACACCTAATCCAATGTAAGTTGAAATTGGGTGGCCCCAAGCCCCCCAAAAATGAATGTTGCTTCTTTCATCTATCAAACACATAATTCTGATCATGTAATACTTTGGATCTCCCTAATACAATGCCACCATTCTCATGGACAATATTCATTACTTTATTAACACACTTTGACTTTTGTTTACCCTTAGAAAAGTTAGTAGGTGCATTGTAGTCCTTGCTAAATAGAAGATCCCTATGCATTTGATCAACCCTACAAGTAACTAGATTAAGGTCTTCTGCATGGATGCCTTTACGTACACAATATTCCCTATACTCAAGATGTTGTTTCTCTTTACAAAAGGATTTGGAGATAACTCACATTCAGGAACTTCAGTCTTATCAAGAATTTGATTTGATAGGATACTCAGATAATTTTTAGAACTGATATTCAACACATTCTCCTCATTATGTCTGTTTCATGCCATCTCATCTTCATATGTTTGATATAACTTCTTCTTATAGGATGAGATAATGCATGTCTGACTTTCTGAATACACTTCCCCATACATATTTTGAGGTTCATCATCTCCAAAATGATCACTAGGCCCACTGTCTTTATCATGATGTTAATGGACTTGATTGCATATAAAATATTCTTCAACTGATAGACTCAAGGGCATAGATATATCTTCATCTTCTTCCTCTTCAAACAATTGATTTAGGAACATAGAGAACTAAAGCACATCTTGTTTTTCTTCCTCTTCAAATAATGAATTTAGGAACATAGAGAGCTTGGGCATATCTTCATGAGAGCTTTCATCTAAAACTTCTTCTTGTTTATATATTGTATGTTGTTCTATTTCATCTCTGTTATTTGATTTTTGGAATTTATCATCTCCTTCATCTAGTACTCCCTAAATATATACTAATCCATTAACTTTCTTATCTTGATGAAAAAAAATTTGACCACTCTTCTCAACATGTTTTTGATATTCCATGTCTATCAAAGCTGAAATTTCTCTTGTACTGAGAAGGTTTTCTTCCTCATCATCATGGTCATTGATACATGTTTACATATACATCTCATCATGTACACATTCTTCTTCAATATGATCCAAATTTTTATCCTCCATGTCATCACAAGTATTATTATGGTTCTCAGGAATGGATGCTTCTTTATCTTCTATATGACTAGTGCATTCATCTTCCTCACCAAGATAACCTTCAAGCATGAGGCTATTGCTCAGATTGAACAAGGCCTTGTGCTTGATGATTACCTTGGGCTAAATTAGACAAGGGGAAGAAAATAGAAGCATAGATACATTACCTCTTGTGCTAAATTTTGATATTTATTGTAGCAGATAAATTTTTTTTTATAATTTCTGATTAAAGAAGTGGAACCATTTCAGTTACCCTTTTTGTAACGGTACAACTCTGGAACTCTATATGTACTATTTTCCAAATCAATACAAAGGTCAACTAAATTTTGGAGTGAAGAATGACATTTTGCTGAGTCAAATTTGTGTATGTCCGAATACCATTACTTTAACTATTCCATTTCATTGCATTTATCTTTCTACTGATTTGAATGTTTCCTTGAAATTAGATTTACAGTTTATGATTGAACCGAAGTTCTGTATTATGATTTGATACAGTTAACCAGGGGGGAATCTAGTGTTAGTCTATGTTTGGGAGGTGTTCCTATGAAATAGATTGAATCATTTTTACTTTGTAATTAATCCTTAGTTTTTCATTTGCATCTTCATTATCTGTCATTGCATAACCAATTTTTAGAGCTCATATGATTACTGAGATCTCCAGAATGGCTATATTTAGTTGAATTTAATCTTTCTAAGCTAGTTCCTATCTAGGCCTAGCTTGGTTTACCTCTTCTATTCTTAGGTTAAGAACATACCCCTATTAGATTAGGAAATATTCATATTCATTGAAAATCATTTATTTAAGGGAGATGTACCTTCAAATTCAGAGGGTAATTAGTTATTCATTTCCATTCCCCAACTATTGTATTCGATTGATTATTTAATATTGGGTATTTTGGAGTTAAAGTGAAAAAGAAAAATCTGTTTACCAACATGATGGAGTGTAAGTATTATGACAGTTTGAGAGAGATTTGAGATCCCACCTGACATAGTTGACTTTATTGCGATATGTGAAGCATTTTTAAGATAAGGAAGATTATCATGGAGAATTAAATGAGAATTTAATATATGTTTCATGATTTTTATGTATGGATTCAAGAATGAGTTTAGGATATATTCTACAATGTAGATAGAAATAAAATGTTGGAAGGATTTGTTTGATCTGGCCTAAACCTAAAATCTATGGTGATGATTAAGCGAAAACATATTGAGCTACCTGATTAGAGAGGTATAAGATTAACCTAATTGCAGGTTATGAAAAGAGAGTGGTATGTGGTTAATTTAGTTGATTGGCAAAAATATAAGCAAAATGAAGAGAATACTGAAGAGAGCAGTACAAGACTACATAATGGTGATTTCTTGAAGGATTTCCGAGAAGATCAGAGTGGTGGATTTGAAAATGAAGGATAGTTGGTGAATTAGCATTTGAGCTACAATTGGATCTATATTTGAAAATTGAGTTGTACGTTTCACATCACAATTTGTTGTTACTTTCTAACCATTGTATTAGTTGAAAATTCCTTTTAATCAAGGTTAACCTAAGAGTCATATTGTTAAATTATTTTAATCAAGGTGACATTGTAATGGAATGGTCTAATCCCTTTAGCAAGGTTCAATTCTAATAGATTGATTAAATCCTTTAATCGAGTCACATTTAACAGTGTGTATTGTAAACTTTAACTGGGTTGGATTTTCACAGAGCTCACTTCAAAAGAGTAAAAAATTGGTAGCATTTTACTGGTGGTTTTTCCCATATTTGGTTTCCACATTAAATCCTGGTGCCATACTTGTGTGAATGTTATTTGATGTGTTTTATTGTTAAGATTTTTATATTCTTCAAGTTGATTACAATAGGACAGTAAACTGCATGTTTATATTGTTGATTATATGCTATAGAGATTGAGTGGATCTGAGTTGGTTGAAGTGTTTGAAAGTTCAATTGGTACATCTGTACCTTGGATAACTGATTCACCCCCTTCTGAGTTATTATAAATCATTATAAAAATTGGTATTAGAGCTATTTTGGTGCTTGTAGAGAAAAGTTTGAAGGTACTTGAAGCTAAAGATCAAAATGTATAACAAGGAGGTACCAAGGTTGAATAAGGAGAACTTCCCTACATGGAAAATTTTAATGAACCTACACCTAGCTGGTATTGGATATGCGGAAAAATACTATGTGAAACATGATTACATAATAGTGCTTGCACCTATGATAGCTCAGTAGATGAAAGAAAAACAAGATCACAACTAAGCAATGTTGGAGATTGCATCAGCCTTAAGCTATCCTGAATTTGAAGATATAAAAGATTACAAACCTGCAAAATAAATGTGGGATACACTAGCAACTATCTATGGAGGTAATACAAATGTACTAAGAGCCAAATCTGAAAGCTTGAGAGGTAAGCTCGATGAAATGAGAATGCAAAATAGTGAAACTATTGTTCAATGTTGTAGTCAAGTTAAGGACGTTGTAAATTCTATTAGAGGAGAAAATGGAACTATTAGTTATGATACTATTATTAGAAAGTTACTGAGAACCTTACTTCCTATATATGCTATTAGAGTATCTGTTATATGAGAATTGAGTTGTAAACCTGGTAACTGTTAGAATGAATTTATAATAACTGAGAGGGGTGAGGGGGGGGTGAATCATTTATCCATAGGTCTAGATGTACCAATTGAAACTTTATAGCACTTTAAACAACGCAGGTATGCTTGGCAGGAACAATATAAATCAACAACATAAAATGCAGTTTACTGTTCAAATGTAATCAGCTTGTAGAAAATTAATAGTAAAATACAACATAAGAATTCACACAAGCTGACACCAATATTTAACGTGGAAACCCAATTTGGAAAAAACCACCAATAACATGCTACCAAATTTTCACTCTTCTGAGGTGACCTCTACTAGGATCCAACCCTGTTAAAGGTTACAAAACACATTGCTAAATATGACCTGGTTGAAGGATTTAATCACCCTATCAGGAGTGGCCTTGTTAGAGGACTTAGAACATTCCACCTAAATGTCACCTTACTCAAAGGATTTATATAATTACTGTTAGGTCAACCTGGTTAAAGGATTTTGACTGATACAATGGTTAGAAAGTAATCAGAACATGTGATTTGATACATACAACTTACTTTACAAATCCAAATCTAGTTAAGCTCTAATGCTAATTCACTGAGTGGCCTCCATTCTCATTTAAATCTTCAGATCTTCTTGGAAATCCCTCAAGCAATCACTTTTGCAATCCTCTACTTCTCTACTCAGCCTTCTCTAATAGATCATGCCAATCAATCAATTAACCAAGCAATCCTCTTGCATACACTTATCACATTCATCTCACACCTTGAATAACCCCTCAAGGTTATCTTATACCTCTTCATCTAGGTAAAATAAATCTTTTCCACTTAATCAAGATCATAGATCATAGGCTGGGTTGGATCCAACGGATCTTTCCATCATTTAAATTTAATTTAGTCCTCCAAAGAAATCATTAATTCAATCTTGAATCGATGCATTAATTATGGTTACCCGTGCATTTAAATAATGTGGACCAATCATGCTTATCCTTAATTAACTTTACATATCCCAATGAATTCAACTATGTCAACCAAAGATCTCAAATCTCAACATTTACCAAAATACTAGTGCTTGGCCGACACAATGTTCTTCCACTCGGTCATCACTATTTTCTTTGGCAATTTACTGGCGCTCGGTCGACATTAGAAATTTGGCTTAGCATACACTGGTGCTCGGTCGAAAAAAACTTGTCTCGGCATAAAATGTTCCCAGTAAATTGATATCTTCATTATAGATAAACAACACATTACTTTTCCAATGTCCCAATTGATCAAGTACCCTTGTACTTTCCCATAACTCAACCAGTTTACTCAGTCTTCTTGTTATCCTTGCCTTCAAATCTTCTTCAGTAATCAATAGATAGTGTACTTAAAAAGATAGAAATAGTCTCACCAGTTAAGGTTTGACATCAATGAAAAAACAACAATTGTTTACATTGTGGCTTTCCAACAATCTCCCTCTTTGGCATTGATGGCAACACTAAATTTTAAAACATAATTTTACAAACATAGTTACCATACAATCCAAAAAGTCTGTCTATGTTCCTTGATATGAACAAATCTTCATTAATGTATTTATCTTCATTTGGATTCTCAAATCTTCATTAATGTCTTTATTTTTAGTTTGATTGTTCTCCCTCTATGTCTGTAGTCACACTAAAATATTTCTATTTATGTTCATCTGTAGACTCCCTCTTTGAGTAATCTCTCCCTTCTTTTTTAAGTAGTAAACTCTCCCTCTTTGACAACAATGCCAAAGACATTGAAATCTTTACTATGCAGATTCTTTGGTTTGAACTCTGTATCATGCTCTTCTTTTCATCTTTCTTATGTCTGATCCTCTTTTCTATCCTTTTCTTTCTTTCATATCTTTAGGCAGCTTCCTAAAGTATGACTCATGTGCATCAATGTGTCTAATATTCTGATTATAACATTTGATGCAACACTTCCATTCTAAACTAATTATCCTTAGTTAGGGGAATCACCCCTAATTTACCTCGCAGATACTCATGAGAATCCTTGGGTAGTGATTTTGTAAATATGTCTGCCAATTGTTCCTTAGTATGCACATATTCCAGTCTCACTTCCTTGTTTTGGACTAACTCTCTCAAGTAATGATACTTGATAGCTATATGCTTTGTCTTAGAGTGCATCACATGATTCTTAGATATATTAGTGGCACGTGTGTTATCACAACATATAACAATTGGTTTTGTGATCTCCTCTTTAATACCTTTTAGTTGTATCTTCAACCACACAATATTAGAACAATTGAATGCTACTGCCACATAATCGGCTTCAACTATAGATTGTGAGGTACAATTCTATTTCTTGCTTTTCCAAGAAATCAATTTCTTTCCCAAAAGAAATGTGCCACATGTGGTTCTTTTCCTATCATCCATGTTTCCAGCCCAATCAGAATCAATGTAAACTCTGAGTTCAAACTTGACATTCTTTTTGTAATATAGACCATATTCATCTGTACCCTTCAAATATCTTAGAATTATTTTTACTATCATCAAATGAGTCTCCTTGGGATTGGCAGAAAATCTTGTTACAATTTTAACAACCAGAGCAATATTAGGTCTACTGTACACAACATATTGCAGGTTTCCAATCATTGACCTATGAAGGGTTTGATTCACTTCTTTTGTATCATCATTTTTTGTTAACTTTTGTTCAGTAGCCATGGGTGTACTTACTGGTTTTGATTCTTCAATTCCAAAAGTTTTTAGTATCTCCTTGACATATTTTGATTGAGTAATATAGATACCATTCTTCATTTGATATATTTGTAAGCCAAAAAAGAATTTGATCTCACCAAACATAGACATCTCAAATTCAGTTTGCATCTCTTTTGAAAATGTTTTGAATAACACATCTTGTCCACCAAATATAATGTCATCAACAAAATTTTCAGCTAATAAAGTACCTTTACCTTGTTCTATCTTCAAATATAGATTTTTGTTGTCATTGGTCCTTATGAATCTAATCTTCCTCAGATAATTGTTCAATCTCTCATACCATGATCTTGGTGCTTGATTCGGTCCATATAGTTCCTTGTGTAGTCTGCAAACCATGTTCCTCTTGCTTGGGTCAACAAATCCATCAACTTGTTCAATTTACACTTCTTCTTCTAATATATCATTTAGAAATTTTGACTTAACATCCATTTGATAAACTTTAAAACCTTTGTAGGTTTCATATGTAAGAAAATTTATGACTCCTTCCAATCTTGCAATTGGGGTTAATTTTTCCCCATAATCAATTCCTTCCTCTTGTACATATCCCTTGCATACGATTCTAGCTTTATTCCTTGTTACTTCTCCATGTTCATTCAGCTTATTTCTGAATACCCACTTAGTACCAATTACATTTTTGTCATTCGGCCTAGGTACAAGTGTCCAAGTTTTTTGCTTTTCAGTCTATTCGATCTCTTCATTCATGGCTTGTATCCAGTCTTCATTTTCTACAACATCTTTTACTATTTTAGGCTCAAAATCACATAAAAAGCATGTACCGTCTCTCAGCTTACTTCTTGTCATAACTATAGAATCCTTCGATCCTATGATTTGATCAAGTTTGTGGTGCCTCCTTACATACTTTTCTAGAGTAGGTTCTTTTCTTGCTTCAGATTCATTATTCTCATTCAACTCAGATTGATTGTTGGAAATGAGATAAGTAACTGAGAGAGGAGGGGTGAATCAGTTACTCCAAAACAAATCCTTGTCCCTTAGATGTCTAAATACTTTAATACTGTTATTCGGGTGTCAAAGAAATATTTAATGCAATTACACTTTAGTGATTAAGTGCAGAAACATAAAACATAAAACAAGTAACAAGTACACATATGAAACTAGGATTTAAGGTGGAAACCCAATATGGGAAAAACCACCAATGTAACTAGTTACTATTTTTCACTCTTCTGAAGTGAGACCTATTAGGAGCCAAACCTGTTAAAGGTTACAATAACACACTATTAGGTGTGACCTTGTTAAAGGATTTAATCACCCTGTGAGGAGTGGTCAATTTAGAGGTCTTCAACACTTCAATCTGGAAATGCTACCTTGTGAGAGGATTTATAAAAGACTATTAAGTCTACTTTGTTAAGGTATTTTGATTACTGCTACAATTATTAGAAAGTAACAATGGATTGAATTGTATGTGTAAGCAACTATCTTTGCTGATTCAGATCTCTGCTTGATTGTAACTGGATCCTTGCTGATCAGATATTCTATTACAACTCTAAGTGTTTTGTACTTAATCATAATCCCTTTTGATTTCTCCTTCACTCTTCATGTCACAGAATTCCACTCTTTTTCCTTTTACTTTCGCTTCCACACTTTTATAACAACACAACACATTCAATCCAAACTTGACCTTTCATAAATACATGGTAAGCTCTGTCAAGTTAGCTTGAATAAACTCTAAAATCTAAATCATAATACAGTCGGCCTCATATAACCATTTCATTACATAATATAAATCATTGTCATTCGGTTGCAACTGAATGCCTAACCAAAACTGAAAATGCCCGAGTGAACTCGGTCAACACTGAACTTCTTTAATGCCCAACCTCAACTCATTCTGTTTACCAACTGTGCTCGGTCTGAATGTAGAAATTAGTGTAAAACCACTACATAAGTGTATATACATGTGTAACATCAATGACAATACATAATTTAATAATTTTCTTCAATAATATCCCTCTTTGGCATTGATGGCAACACATCATGTCATAATACAAGAATTGTGGAGCAACAGAAAAATTATTTTATGTCTTTAGCTTCATTCTGATTCTCCCTCTAACAATTTCCTTAGCTTTATTATTATTCTCCCTCTAATAATGTCCTTAGTTTCATTCTGATTCTTATGTATTATAAAAAAACTCTCCCTCTTTGACAACAAATGCCAAAGACTCCAATTCCATAAATACTATTTCTCTTTGAAGTTGTAATGTACCTAAATGTACTGATTCATCTGTAATGGGCTCTGATATATCTGCATCAACTTGAAGATTTTTGCTATCGCTCAGATTGATGCATCACTAAACTGTATTTTAGTGACCTTCAGGTAGAGGAAGTAACCCTATCTTTTCTCTAAGATACAAGAATGCATCCTTAGGTAAGGGTTTGGTGAATATGTCTGTAACTTGTTCTTTGGTGTTTACATATTCCAACCTTACTTCTCTATTCTATACTAATTCTCTCAAGAAGTGATATTTTATTGCTATGTGCTTGGTTTGGGTGTGCATCATAGGATTCTTTGAGATGTTAATGGAACTGGTGTTGTCACAGTAGATAATAATTGGTTCTTTTATCTCTTCCTTTATTCCTGACAACAACTACTTGATCCATATGATGTTAGAATAGTTCACTACTACAGAAACATATTCTGCCTCTGCTGTAGACTGAGAAATACAATTCCATTTGTTGCTAGTCTAAGACACTAACCCTTTTCCAAGAAAAAAAGCTCCACCATAGGTGCTCTTCCTACCATCCACGCTTCCAGCCCAATCAACATCAGTGAATACTTTTAAATCAAAGTTTCCACCTTTCTCATACCATAAAACATAGTCTTTAGTAACTTTCAGATATCTCATAATTCTTTTGATTTCTATTAGGTGATTATCTCTGGGAGTAGCTAAAAATCTTGCAACAATACCAACTGCCAATGCTATATCAGGTCTGTTGTGCACAACATATTGCAATTTTCCAATCATGAATCTGTAATTGGTCTGATCTACCTCTTTTGAATCATCATCCTTAGATAGTTTTTGTCCAATACACATGGGTGTTCCAATAGGTTTGGAATCTTCCATACCAAATTTCTTGATTATCTCCTTGATATATTTTGATTGAGTAATGTAGATACCATCCTTCATTTGATGTACTTGTAAACCAACAAAAGATTTGATCTCACCAAACATAGAAATTTCAAATTCTTTGCTCATAGCTATAGAGAATGCTTTGCATAGGTCATCATAACCAGTGAATAATATGTTATTGTGAGCTATTAAAATTAGAATTAAGGGAGCATAATAACAAATGAAAACACTCAACCACTAATAATCTAAACTACATACATGCTAAGACATAAAATGAGAACTTGAAATAAGCTAAATGAAGAAAGTGCAAACCTCCTACAAGCTCATTCAAACTCCATTTTGTTCATTGGATTTTTCCATTTGCTGTAGATGTGTGCTCATGGATGTGCTTCAAGCTTCAAGCCGTGATCTCAAACTGGCATTATAACTCTTCTCTAAAAGATGGATTTATGATTTTCTCTCAAAATAGCATTATAACTCTACATAGAAGGTGGATTCAATTGTGAAGGAATGAGGTTTCTTTTATAGGCAATGGGTAGGAAAACCAAGGGCTCAGATGCAAAGTTGAAGAGAGGTCCATATGCCACTAGAAGAGAGCACATGGATTGTGCTTCTTCAAGTGCAACAAATTGTGACACTTGTCACAAGGGGATTGGGTTGAAAGTAGGGAGGAATGTGACCATTTAGGGAAATGGAACAAGAAGCCTATAGAAGATAAGGATCATAAAGAGGGTGCAAGAGCCTCAATGAGGCATGTAAGAGGCATTAATGAAGATGTAAGAGCATTAAATGCACTTGGATGAGGATGGCTTGAGAAATTTGATTTGGGGAAGGGATTGAATTCCTAATCAAAAGATTAGGAATGTGACATCATTAGGGAGAGTTTAGGATTAGGATTAGGATTAGGATTAGCATGGGTGAAGAGGTTGGGATTAGTTTGAACTCAGGGTTAGGTGGTTGGGATTGGTTAGGTTAGCATGTGTGAAGCGGTTGGGTTGAGTTAGAACTAAAGGTTAGGTGATTGGGATAGGTTAGGTTAGGGGTTTAAGGGAATATTAATGAATTGAATTTAATAAATAACATATTCATTCAATAATAAGGGGAGCATGGTTTTAATTAATTATTAAGCTATTTATTGCTTTTAATAATTAATTAGGACTATAGCCAATTAATTGAATTAATCAGGGCTAGGGATGACATAGGTCAATTAGGAAATGCTTAATTACTTAGATGATATGTCCTAGAAGGCACTAAAATATGATTGATTAAGGTAATAAGATTTAGGTGTCTACAATTATCAACAAATATCTCTGCTAAGAGTATCTTGTTCTGTCATCCTTCTTTGATGTACATGATACTGTTGTCATTGGTTCTCTGAAATCTAATGCTTATTAGATAGCTATGTTGTCTTTCATGCCATGCTCTGGGCGATTGCTTTAGTCCATACAATGATTTTTGTAGCTTGCAAACCATATTTATTCTGCTAGGATCAATAAAGCCATTTGGTTGTTCAATGTAGACTTCCTCTTCTAGGATTCCATTCAAAAATGTATACTTCACATCCATCTGATATACTTTGTATCCTTTATGTGTAGCATATGCCAGAAGAGTTCTGACTCCTTCACGTCTTGCAACAGGAGAAAATTTTTCTCCATAGTCAATACCCTCTTCTTGATCATATCCTTTACAAACTAGTCTGACCTTGTTTCTAAAAACCCACTTGGTTACAATCACATTCTTTTCCTTCAGCCTAGGTACAAGAGTCCAAGTTTTGTTCTCAATTTTCTCAATTTCTTCATTCATTGCCTCTATCCAACTTTCATCATTCAATGCATATTTAATAGTTCTAGGTTCAAATTCACTTAGTAAGCATGTACCTATTTAGTTTATTTCTTGTCATTACACCTTGTGTTTAATCTCCAATTATTTTCTCAGGTGCATGATGCCTTTTCATGTATCTGGAAAGTACTAGAACCTTCAATCTAGATTCTGGACTTGATCCACTAGGTCTATCATTCTCAAACATTCTTTCTTATTCCTCTATCTGATACTCAGTTCCCTTTGACTGTGACTTGGGTCCTTCTATCTGTGAATTGGGTCCTTTTGTCGATGACTCGGGTCCCCCTGTCTGTGACTCAGGTCACTCTGTCTGTGACTCGGGTCCTTCTACCAACACTTCATGTTTCTCATTTTGCAACTCAGGTAGTACAGTTTGTGTTAGTGTATGTTGTCGCATCACCATTACTTGAGTCACAGGTATAGTATTAAGTTCATGATGTACAAAAATTTTGTATTCTTCAGGCTCTTTACTGCTCTTCTCTTCACATTTTTCTACAAACTCATCAATCTTGACATGTACACTCTCTGTTGGTGCCCAAAATTTATGGATTCACTTTTGGCCATTTGACAAGTATAATGGTGATGCACCACTTGATACCTCTGCAATTTTGGCTTAATCAAGCCAAGGCTGGTCAGCCTAAATTAACCTTAAACAATCAAATTCTCTATGTCACACAACTGCGTACACAAAACAAAGTTCTTAAAAAGGTGGTAGGAAAGCAACAAATCTCTTGATAATCTCTACTCTATAAAGCTTGACTAAAATGGATTATACTAAGGACTAAAAAGTAATGCTTTTGAAATAATGATTAAATAATCTACAAACTACAAAGTATGAACCAAATGACAATTTCCAAATAATGATTAGATCAGTGCCTTCTACATACTTAGGCTATAGAGTTAGAAAATTTTCAATCCTATGTACAATCGGAGACAGTTTTAAAAAAATTGCTTTTAATAAAGCGAGACTATCACTTCAAAGGCTTCCACTTGAATTATAATTCAAATCAATCTATATAGCCAATGTTATCAAATTTAACTCAAATTAAGAGATCAATAAAAACAAGAGAAGATACACAAATATTTCAATTGATATTTAAACTATATATATTAATTTTGAATTATGATACTCAGGGAATTTAACACAATGAAACACTCTATAAAATAGAATATCTGAAAGGCTAATTGAAAATATATAACTTATAACCACAAATAAAAAGAAGAGCACTTATCTTTATTAATGTTGAAAAAATAGTACATCAGAGTCCATGTTGTAGTTGTGATCAAATTCTATCCTATTAAAGTATGTGTATTGTCTTGTCTCTTTACATCATGTATATATATGTTTTTGAGTGGCTTTCACACCTCTTTAGGGTGAAAAGACATAACCCTTATTATAAATTATTGTGAAAAAATAATAAACTAACTAAAAAATAACTACCTATCTTTCGGATTTGTCTTTAGCCAAAAATTTAAAACACCTCATGAAAAACTAATATTTCTGTTGGAGATAGGAAATTTGATTTCTCGAACTGGGTTGTTTTTAGATTTTTAAAATTTGACCATATTCAGCTTCTGTCGACATCATCTTTGTAGCAGGTCAAAATTCCAGCATCTCTAAAACCTTTGCTTACATAATTTTGATTATTTCTATCATCGAGATTCCTTCCTCAATCCCTCAACTTTTAATTAGAAATTAATATATATTTTTATCCCATTTCATGTACTCCATCATGTCATCAATTATTGGGCATGGAGTTTAGGATGCTATTTTTAGAGTTTTATCATTATATAGGACTCTAAATTTTGCCAAAAATTTAGAGCTCCAACAGGCTCTTTCTGGGGATGTATGCTCCCTGTGAGCATAGAGAGATCTCAATTATCTCTGGAGAAGTAGACCAAGTATCTACTCTTTACCTGATGTAAATTGAAGATTGCATGACTCCAGGCCCCCAAAAGTGAATACTGCTATTTCCCTCTGTCAAGCATTTTATTTTGTTCATGTAACACTTTGAATCTCCTGAATATGATATTATTGTGTTCCTTATCTTTATCAACAAGAGTATTTAAAAATAAAAAAATATCAGAATTATTTATCCCCAACATATGATCCCTTGCTTTATTATATATATCATCCTTATAGAGAACACTTATTGGTTCCACTTCATCAATGCAATCTTTGTCTTTTGATTTATGTTTTATCTTTGAGAAATCATCAAGTGCACTATGTTCTTTGCTGGATGGAGGATCCTTGTGCATATGATCAGTCATATAAGTATCTAAACTAAGTTCTTCTGCTTGGATGTTTCCTTGCACACAATGCGCCCCATTTCCATTTTCCAAATATTATTTCTCCTCACATAAAGATTTTGAAGGTAACTCATATTTTGGAATTATTACTTCTTTTATATCAAGAATCTGATCAAGTGGGATAGTTGGATTATTTTCATTACTTTTCTTCAACATATTCTCATCATTATGCTTGGTTATCATAATCTCATCTTCAGAAGTATGATAAAAATCTCGCTCATAGGATGAACTGAATGATAACTTACCTTCTAAATGTATATTTTGAGTGTTATCAACTTCAAGACCATCATTAGACCTACTAACTTCACCATGATGTTGATAGATTTGATTGTATAGAAAATATCCTTCACATAATGGATTTAGGAACCTAGAGAACACAAATTTATCCTCCCCCACTTCCTCTTCAAATAGTCAATTTAGGAACATAGAAAATTTAGGCACACCTTCATGAGAGTTTTCATCAAGATCATCATATGTTTGATCAATAAGACTAATATCTTTATTGACATTATTTTCTAAAACTTCTTGATGTTCATATGTTGTATGTTGTTCTATTTTATCTCCTCTATTTGATTTTTGGAATTTATCATCTCCTTCATCTAGTACTCCCTGAATATATACTGATCCATTAACTATCTTATCATGATGAAAAAAAATTTGACCACTCTTCTCAACATGTTTTTCATATTCCATGTCTAACAAAGCTGAAATTTCTCTAGTAATAAGAAGGTTTTCTTCCTCATCATCATGGTAATTGATACATGTTTCCATACACATCTCATCATCTATAAATTCTTGTTTAATCTAATCCCAATTTTTCTCCTCCATATCATCACAAGTATTATTATGGTTCTTAGGAATGGATGCTTCTTTATCTTCTATTTGACTAGTGCACTCTTCTTCCTCACCAAGATAATCATCAAGAACAAGGCCTTGTTCAATTTGAGTGTAAGCCTCCCTTTTCATGTCTTCATCATCTCCTTCTAATATATGCACAAGGAACCTTACAAAAGGATCATCTGATGTAATTCTCAATTTTTTGACCTTTCTCATGATTTATTTTTGTGAAGGCATAATGTTTGAAGGTATTTATCAAAGAATGTTCACCGTTCTTATTAGAAAATGTGCAGAAGACTCCTCTTCAAATCTCTCCTAGCTAAAAAATGCATCCAAAGGATACATGTAAGAGTTCTCTTCCATATTGTGATCCTGAATCTCGTCTTGTTCATAATGAAACATATCAAGAAACCATTGTTCAAACTCTCTCCATGATGATATACTTTGTTCAGGTGTCATACTAAAAAGAAAACCTACATGATCTATCAATGATCTTACAAGTAATTTCATAATCACATCTTTTGCATAGATATGACAATCTAGAATAAATTTACAAAATGCCCGCAAATGCTTTGTTGGTGATTCTGATCCATCTCCACAAAATTTTGGAACATATTTTTTTAGTTTAAGAGGAAAATATTTTTGACCACCAAGGATGTTATCAAAACTCAATGGTCTATATACTTCAATAATAAATTTTGGTCTTGGGTCAAAAAAGTTTGATACTTTATGTGAATACATATTCTGGTACATACCGAATATATGAATTTGTAGTAACTTCTTTCTTTATACATTAGGTTCTTTTCAATAGAGTCATCACCTCTTTAAAGAGGAAAAATTTACTTATCTTCTTCTAGGTCTTCTCCCTTAGTAGAGTCACTGACTAAATTTTTTTATTAAATAGAGTCGCCACCTTCTTTCTAGAAGGAAAACACTTACTGTCTTCAGAGTTCTTATCTCCAGTAGAGTCTTAATTAAATCACTAGAGCTTCTAAGTAATCTTCAACATTGTCTTTCATAGACAACTCCCCAGCAGAGTTGCCATTTTGTTGGTGCCCAAAAATGATGGATTCACTTTTGGCCAACTGACAGGTATAATGGTGATGCACCACTTGATACCTCTGCAATTTTGGCTTAATCAAGCCAAGGCTGGTAGGCCTAAATTAACCTTAAACAATCAAATTCACTATGTCACACAACTGCATACACAAAACAAAGTTCTTCCAAAGGTGGTAGGAAAGAAACAAATCTCTTGATAATCTCTACTCTATAAAGCTTGACTAAAATGGATTATACTAAGGACTGAAAATTAATGCTTTTAAAATAATGATTAAATAATCTACAAACTACAAAGTATAAACCAAGTGAAAATTTCCAAATAATGATTAGATCAGTGCCTTCTAAATACTTGGGCTATAGAGTCAGAAAATTCTCAATCCTACCTACAATCGGAGACAATTTTAAAAAACTTTCTATTATTAAAGCGAGACTATCACTTCAAAGGCTTCCACTTGACTTATAATTCAAATCAATCTATATAGCTATTCTTATCAAATTTAACTCAAATTAAGAGACCGATAAAAACAAGAGAAGATACACAGATCTTTCAATTGATATTTAAACTATATATATTAATTTTGAATTATGATACTCAGGGAATTTAACACAATGA
>MU223964.1:1012536-1034317 GCA_018584345.1 Thuja plicata | reverse complement strand
TTTTGTATCCCATTTCATGTACTCCATCATGTCATCAATTATTGGGCATGGAGTTTAGGATGCTATTTTTAGAGTTTTATCACTATATAGGACTCTAAATTTTGCCAAAAATTTAGAGCTCCAACACTCTCTATGACTTTATGAGTAGTAAGATTCAGACATTTGTATGCTTTTCTTTTACATGAGTAACCTATCCTTCTTACCAAGGTTCAATTTGTCTTTGAATGCAGACTCAAGATTGCTAGAGCCAAGAGAATAGTTGTCAAAATTGTCCAGCTCAAAGGTTGTAATTCTTCCCACTAATGTATCCAAAGTAATTCAAAGTAATGTCTTTGTTTCACCTCATTTCTTGAATGGATGAAGCTCTAATAGCATAGATATGAAGTAAAATTCTAAGTACCTTGCTGACTACTATAGTATCTTCAATTAGTCCACCTGATGCTCTGATGGCACTTAAAATCTTCTTGATTCTTTCACTGTATTTTGTGATATCTTCTCCTTTTATTTTCATCTGGTCAAATTGTCCTCTTAGACTTTTTTATTTAGCTCTCTTTACATTTGCATCACCTGCATGAATGTCTTGTAATATCTTTCACATGTCATAGGCTATAGGGAAGTCCTTGACTTCATCAAATTCCAAATAGCTAAGTGAAGAAGCTATGTCAATCATCATTACGTTATGAAATTTTTGTTCCATGATCTGTTCCACAGTCATAGTCCCTGTTGGTGCAACATATTTTGTCTCTAAGAATTGTAAACCAACATCTCCAATAGTAGATAGATGTAGCTTCATCAATTCCTGCTATGCTAGGAAATTGTCTTTGTTTAGCTTTGGGATTTCCCTCCTGTAAGACATCTCTAATCTTTAGCTTAGGCCTTGAAACCTTTCCTGAAAGTACTTGAAGCTCTGATACCAATTGCTTGAAATGAGATAAGTAACTGAGAGTGGAGGGGTGAATCTGTTACTCCAAAACAAATCCTTGTCCCTTAGATGTCTAAATACTTTAATACTATTACTCGAGTGTCAAAGAAATCTATAATGCAATTATACTTTAGTGATTAAGTGCAAAAACATAAAACAAGTAAAAAGTACACATATGACACCAAGATTTAACGTGGAAACCCAATATGGGAAAAACCACAAATGTAACTAGTTACTATTTTTCATTCTTTGAAAGTGATCCCTATTAGGGTCCAACCTTGTTAAAGGTTAAAATAACACACTATTAGGTGTGACCTTGTTAAAGTATTTAATCACCCTGTGAGGAGTGGCCTTGTTAGAGGTCTTCAAGACTTCAATCTGAAATGCTACCTTATGAGAGGATTTATAAAAGACTGTTAAGTCTACTCTGTTAAGAGATTTTGATCACTACTACAATTGTTAGAAAGTAACAATGGATTGACCTGTATGTGTAAGCAATTGTCTTTTATGATTCATATTTAGTCTTGATTGTAAATGGATCCTTGATGATCAGATATTCTATTGCAGCTCCGAGTGTTCAGTACTTAATTATAATCCCATCTGATTTTGCCTTCACTCTTCATGTCATAGAATTCCACTCTTTTTCCTTTTACTTTTGCTTCCACACTTTTATAACAACAACACAACACATTCAATCCAAACTTGACATTTCATAAATTGATGAAGGGGACTCCCCTTAATACCACAAGTACACGAAAGAAACAAAGAGAAACAACAGAAATTTGCAAGAACAAAAAATTGGCTTCTTATTGACCCTGCAAATGTGGAATTACAAACTTTAGAATTACTATATCAAAAGCCACATGGGCATCCCTTACAATGATCTATAGGACAAAGCCTCAAATAACCACCCAGAACTACCCTACAAAACACCACAGGCCTTCCTTAAATAGGCAATTTTCCACCACTCGAGAAGGTTCTAGAAATATAGCCATTAAGGCCGACTACCCTTAGCATTTAATTATTTTTCACTTTTATTACAAAAGGGTCGGCTTTAAATATTTACAAAATATTAGATTAGGTAGCCCAACTTCTGGAAGCCATAACTTTTGAACCGTAGCTCCGATTGGCTATTATCACCACTTTCCGGAAAGGGGAGATCGCGATCTACAGTGCCTAATTACAAAGCGCTAGTCAGCCGGGGGTTTGACCTCGATCCGGAGCTTCTAAGGTCCTGAAAATTGAGCTCAAAGGTTTTGCACCCTAAAATCTCAATAATAAATCCTTAATAACTTCGCCAATACAGATGATCTGGCAATGAAATTCAACTAGCATTCTTATATGACTAAGATGAACCTTCACCTAGAAAATTAGAACATTCTGAGCTCAAATGACCAACTTACTAAAAATAGTAAGTTTCCTAAAATAGTAGCTTTGTACAAAATAGCCCTTATTAAATAGAAAAACACATATTTTTGGGTGATGCAAGATTGCCCTTACACCCAGGATGCTTATGCATCATAAATACATGGTAAGGCCTATCAAGTCAGCTTGAATAAACTCTAAATGATAAATCATAAAATAGTCGGCCTCATATAACCATTTAATTACATAATATAAATCATTGTTAGTCGGCTGAAACTGAATGCCTGACCAAGACTCAAACGCCCGAGTGAACTCGGTCAACACTGAACTTCTTCAATGCCCAACCTCAACTCATTCTGTATATGAACTATGCTCGATTTGAATGTAGAAATTAGTGTAAAACAACTACATAAGTGTATATACATGTGTAACATCAATGACAATACATAATTGAATAATTGTCTTCAACAACATATCCATACCATAGCTCATAAGGTCTAGCATTAGTACCTTCCTTGACTTGTACTATGTTCATGGTATAGACTGTTGTACTCACAGCTTCTCTCCAATATTTTTGTGCAACATTATTCTCCATCATTAGTGTCCTGGCATAGTCCATAATAGTTCTATTTAATCTTTTAGCAATACCATTCTATGGTGGTGTCCTCGGTGCAGACATCTATATTTTAGTACCTCAGTTATTGCAGAATCTGTCAAACTCATTAGAAATAAACTCACCTCCTCAGTTAGATCTCAAACATTTCAGACTTTTACCTGTCTCTTTTTCAACTTTTGCCAAGTACCACTTAAATAACTGGAATGCGTCAGATTTTTCTTTAAGAAACATAAGAGTCATCATTGTAGAGTAATCATCAACAAATAAAATGAAATATCTATCTCCACAGTAAATTTTCTCACCAATGGGACCACAAAGGTCAGTATGAACCAATTCCAGAATTTCCTCAGAAGTATGAGTCTTGCTCTTGAAACTGGATTTAGTCATTTTTCCCAGCTGACATTGCTTACACATTGCATTTTCAAGTTTCTTTAACTTAGGAAGCCCTCTAACCTTTTTCAATTTTCTTATGCTTACCAAGTTATCAAAGTTTACATGACACAACCTTTTATGCCATAACCAAACATCATTATATTGTGCAAACAAGCATGTCTCATTAGCTAAGTCTAGATAGAACAAGTTACCTTTTTTTTTTCTCTCCACTTCCAACTAGTTCTCTAGTGGTATCATAGATCTTTGCCTTCTTGTGATGGAACTCAACTCTGTAACCAAAAGTATTCAGCTGTGCAGCACTCAATAAATTATAGTTAAGATCATCAACCCAATATACATTGTCATATATGATCTTGTCAGTCAATTTAATCGATCATTTCCCTTTAACAAGACATGGTGCATCATTACCAGATTTAACATAACCACCTTTGCACTGATCTAAGGTCTCGAATTTATTTTTATCACCAGTAATGTGATGTGAACAACCAATGTCAATAATCCAATGATCACCTTTACTGATATGAGAAAATAATGTAGTTTTCTCATCATCATCATAATCATTTTTCATAGCAACATACACAACTTCTATATCATTTTCATCAGAATTGTCAGAAGCTTCTTCAACTATATAGCAAGATTTCTTACATTTGTCTTTGTAATCCTTATACTTTTTGAAGTCTCGGTCATCCTTTCTATCTTTGTACTTGTTGTGTCTTCTTTCTTCTTTGTCATTCTTATCAGGACATCTAGAAGTAATATGACCAACTTTGTTACATGAAAAAAAAATGATAGGAAGTTTACCTTTGAATTTTCCTTTTCCTCTAAATAGTCTTCTTGCCATAAGTGCCTCAAGTTCTTCCAGATCATTATCAGTAGTGTTGTTGTCATTGTTCACACATTTCTTTCTTTTCTTTTATTTTTTAAGGACCAGCTGGGCCTTGAATGCAGATTCAATAGCTTATGGAGTGTACTTATCAAAATTTGACATCTCAAATGCAGTAAGTCTGCCTACCAGTCCTTCCTAAGTCAAATTGTTATTAGGAGTACATCTCAACTCTTGAATTGTAGAGACTCTAATACCATATACATGAAGAGGAGTCCTCATTACCTTGCTCATAAAGGTATTATCATCAATGGTTCCATTAGCTCCTCTAATATAGTTTACAACTTCTTTTATCCTACCACAATATTAAAATATATTTTCTCCTTCTTGCATTTTCATTTCATCAAACTTACCTCTTAAACTTTCAGATTTAGTTCTCAGCACATTTTTATCTCCTCCATAGATGGTTTCTAGGGTATCCCACATCTGCTTTGCATTTTTACAGTTCTTTATGTCTTCAAATTCAGGATAGCTTAAGGATGATGTGATCTCCAACATTTCTTGATTGTGTTCTTTCTTTTCTCTTAACTGTTCAGTGGTGAGAGGCATTGTAGAGACTACATAAGCATGTTCAATATAACATTTAGTAGAATCATTAATACTATCCAAATGCAATTTCATCAAACTCTGCCATACAAGGAAGTTATCTTTGTTCAACTTCAGTACCTCCTTTTTATACATCTTGATCTTTCACTCCAAGTACCTTCAAACTATTTTCAAGAGACCAGAGCTCTGATACCAATTGTTAGAATGAATTTATAATAACTGAGAGGGGGGGTGACTCAGTTATCTAAAGGTCTAGATGTACCAATTGAAACTTTATAGCACTTTAAACAACTCAGGTTTGCTCGACATCAATAGTATAAATCAAAAACATAAATATGCAGTTTACTGTTCAAATGTAATCAACTTGTAGAAACTTAATAGTAAAACACAACATAAGCATTCATACAATTTGAAACCAATATTTAATGTGGAAACCCAATTTGGGAAAAACCCACCAGTAACATGCTACCAAATTTTCACTCTTCTAATGTGAGTTATGCTAGGAGCCTGTGAGGCCTCACCCTGACCCATCATAGGTTTACTACTCGATCAAACTTTGACACTTTATATTTTGATACATTGATACACTTTTTGTTATCCTGACAGAGACTCATGATATTATTTTATGATGATTATTATATTGTGTGGATTACATTTTGATATGGATTAGACCTAGAATAGGTGATTGATTTTTATTATATATATGTTTAGATCAGTGAATTGATGAGAAGACCAAATCATGAGTAGACTTGACTAATTCATGGATGTTTTGTCATGGTGATTAAGGAATTCTTATGTTTTAAACATTTCTATATGAAAATTTTAATTAAGGGCTTAATTCTACTTATAGATTAATGTTGCTATTTATGAATTGAAAATGTATATTACCTGTAATTTTATCATCTTGGACTACTGATGCTCAAAGTTTAGTGTGCAGGAAAAGGGAACCATGGAATTTTTTTGAGAATCAGGGCTAAACACATGTGAATTGAGTAAGCCAAGGTTTAATCCAATAAGGGGTTGAAACCTCATTGTAATGTGACCCTTGTTGTAAATATAATCTGAATGTGTGTTAATAGTTTAAATTTATGTTGTTGTTTGGACATGTCATTGTGAATGTGATGTGTATTTTGTTTGGTGTCACTTGACACTTGTGTTTTCCATGTAGATAGTGACATGTCATTTAGGGCTTGGGAAAGAATCACTTAACCTTATATGATATTATATTAATCACTTGCATATAGATGCCTTGTATGGATAACATCATGTTGGAACTCGGATTTGAACCTTAGGGGTACTTTGGAGGGGTTAAAAGTGACTCTAGAGTGTATTTTTGACCAAAATTAGCTAACCCTAAGGGGATACCTTGGGTTAGGGCTAGTTTTTACCTATGGGAGAAACCTAGGTCACCATTATGACTCTCCAAAATGCCTACTTTTCAAAAGTGGCGAAAATAGAGATGGTCTTATGCATCTAACTTGTCTCACACTCCTTGCTAAACCCACAATTAAGAGGGGAGTCAAAAAGGCTAGTTGTCATGTCTCATTATTGCTAGTTCTTAAGTACACTTTTGGGGGTCTTTTTAGAGGGTTTTGGGAGACTTAGTGGGTGTTCACCCACTCTATAATTTTAGAGACAATTAGGGTTTTTGAAAGAGGAAGGATAAAGATTTGGGCTCTTCTCAAGTTTCATTTTTCTATAACACATTTGGAAGGTTGGTTTCCCTTGCCATGAAGTGCTTGTTTTGTTGCAAGAAGATTTGGATGTTATTGTTTTATGAATATGAAATATTGTATGGGATTTGTGTATGTAATCTTGTATAGTGTTGTAGTATGTAAATTTTTTTGTCATGTGTTGGGTTGGGAATGCATTTGGATTTTTGTATAAACTCTTGTTCTTTTGGGTTGGGAGTGTTGTACATGGGAGTTAAGGCATTACTCACCCTTTGGGAAGGGAAGAAGTGGCCTTGGGTGAAGGGGTTAGTTGGGCTCTCTATTGTAGTGAGAGTCTCTTCTCTTGGAGAAGAGGGATAATTTCATGGAGTATGGGCTCCATGAAGTCATGTTGGAAATATTATGTTTTGGCATAGAAATGGCCAATGTGTATATGGAAGGAATGTCAATGTAGCCTTGGAGAGGCATGGAGAAAAACTCTTGTTAAGAAATTTGGAAATTTTAATGGCATTCTCTTCTTTGAAAAATCCCACCTTCACCCTACTTCAATGGGTTTGTAAAAATCATTTGTGAGACCTTGATTGGGAGTTTATTATTTTTTTTGTGCATATAAAATGTTGTGAGAATTTGGATGTGAAATCTTGTTTAGCCTTGGTTCTCTAAGCCCGGGGGTGGCCTCCTTGAGGCCTTGGTTGGGAGGTGAGCTTCCCATGGTATCCCTAATGAAATTTGTAGATTTTTAAAATCATGAAGATGGTGCAAGAAGCTTGAAATAAATCCCTATTTGGGGGTAGTTGTGTGTAAGCAACTTCAATGTTGCATAGTCACTCTTGTATTGAAATTTATTTTTGTTGATTGTTATAATGTTCAATTTTGAAGCTTCTCAAGCTATATGTGGAGAGATCTCCTTCTTTATGTAATGATTTATTAAAGGAAAATATGTTGTGTACCATCCAAGTGTTGTGTAAATTTATCTTCTTGAAGATGTTGAAATGTATATTGTAAGATTACCATGTTGTAAAAAATAGAATCTTTAGTTCATGAATATTGCATTTTACTTCCTAAAAGAAAAGAAGTTAATTATCCATGTATAGAAGGATACCCAATATTGAAAGAGAAGGAAAATATATATATTTTCATTCCCTACAATCTTAAGGAATTTTTCATCTTGAAACCTCCATAGATTCAACTCTCTTCAAACAAAAAAATCTCCATTTCAATTGTAGCTCTTGAGAGGAAGAAATATCCTTGCTATCAAATAATTCAAACTAGTTAGTATGATAATATGAAATTCAACTAATACTATTAGTCCTTTTAGTATGTTTCTCAATAAATCTATTTTAATGCACACTATGATCCTTTGCAAAAATTGAACCAAGAAAATTAAAATGGAAGAGCTTATATCAAACAAAGCCCATAGCACTTTCCAGATTTAGAGCAAAAATGCTCTCTGGAATTTGTATGAGAAAGGAAATAGTCTCCTTACCACAGAGAATATTCCTTTCTCAATGTGCTTTCCCTCTAATCAAATTTGTAATCAAAACTCATTAGCATAACCATGTAATTTAACCCTTTAATCTAAGATAAACTCACCTTGCTTTCGCCCTTTCCCATGGGCCCCACCTTACCTCTTTATCTCTTGTATGGGATATTGGACTGTGTAAAATTTTTAATGATTAAATAAGTTTGAGGTTGTTTATATGTTCTCTTACTCCCCTAAGTCTGCGCCATATTCCTTGCATCCTCTTTATGTCTTCTGACATGTCATATAACTTTTCAGCCAAGTCAACTCCTTCTCCCTCCCTTTTGAAATTCACCTTGGGGGAAAGGGATATGATGGTGGGCCCTAGGAACTTAAAATATCCATTATCAAAAAAACCCATGCCACCTCTTTTGTCTCACCTTTGTCATGCAAAATTTTGCATTTGGATGGGCTACTTGGGTTGGTGGGCCACAACAGCATATACCTTCATCTCCCCCTTACAAATCGCGCCACCTTTTTGGAGGCTATGTTATTCCTTGCGAAATCCTTGGGGAGGGAAGTAGGTAGCTTTTAGGGTAGGCCCCAATTCATGTCATGTCAACCTACACTCTCCCCATTGTAGATTCAAACCCCTATGCACTTGGACTTGTAATGTAAAAAGGGTAAATTATAAGTTAGTGGATAGTTAGGATTAGTAGTTAGTGGAGGGTTAGATTAATGAGCTAGTAGGTTAGTTAGATATTAATTGATGGTTAGGTTAGATTAACAAGTAAATTAGTAGATAGTCAAGTTAGTAAATGGGGTCTAATTCCTTTTTGTTTTAATCCTAAATTGTGTAGTATTTTAGGCATATATAAACTAATTCTTTGATGGAGCATAATTTATTAGGTAGATAACTTTAGTATTTTGAGGATGGATGGATTTATTATCATGTTTTAATTTTAATTGATATTGGAACCATTTATCAATATAATAGTTAATCATTTTACATGGATACGTAACATTAGTTGTTTAGGTTAATTTATAATTGTGAGATTTGTGAATCTAACTATTAGGAAATTTTGTCTAAAGTATTGATTAGTCTATTAGAGAGACAGATTTTCTCAATTGATTCAATTATATAGTTAATGCTAAATTTTATTTTATTTTCAAAATAACGGGGGATTATATTTCTCTTGTGTTCGAGGGGTTAGGGGTTATGCTCATTTTCAATTAAAAGTTAATTTAAATTCTGAACTAGAGGATATTTCAAATGTCTAATAGAAAGGTTAATTTAAGTTGTATGTTAGGAATTGATGGATTAGGAATGCATGTGTTTTCATCATAGGGGAATAATTTTATTAATGATGTTGGTAGGTTAGGGACTCATATTTGATTTTAGCTATTGGATTTTAATTAATAGTTGTTGGTATAGTGAAATTATTCTTAAATTTTAAGCATGTCTAATGATGTTGATAAAGAAAAGAGTAGAATATTAATTTGACTAGGTTTTGTACTAGTAGATAATGTTATAAGAAAGTTGGAGCTAGAAGTGAATGGATTAATTTGTAATCTATATTAGGGGTAAGTAAGGATTAGGGAAACCTAGATCAACATATGTTCTTAACCACTAACTACCATCATGATTCTAAATATGGAATCAGAGTTAGGTCAACCTGAGTCAACATTCATATAACCCGTGAAACAAGTTGATGCCCAATTCTGTATCTATTTGTGGCATGACCCTTATTCATTTTGCGTTTATACCTTGTAATTCAAAGGTTAAATCTAATCACTATCACCTTTCCAACTCAACCATTGTTAGTTGTACATACTTATGTTCTTTTAAAAAAAAAAATGTGTGTGTGTTTTGCCCTAGTTTTGGGCATGACAGAGCCAACCCTATTAAAGGTTACAAAACACATTGCTAAATATGACCTAGTTAAAGGATTTAATCACCCTGTCAGGAGTGGCCTTGGTAGAGGACTTAGAACATTCCACCTGAATGCCACCTTTCTCAAAGGATTTATATAATGACTATTAGGTCAACCTAGTTAAAGGGTTTTGACTAATACAATGGTTAGAAAGTAATCAGGACATGTGATCTGATACATACAACTTACTTTACAAATATAGATCTAGTTTAGCTCTAATGATAATTCACTGAGTGGCCTCCATTCTCATTTCAATCTTCAGATCTTCTTGGAAATCCGTCAAGCAATCACTTTCACAATCCTCTTCTTCTCTGCTCAGACCTCTCTGCTAGATCATGCCAATCAGTCAATTAACCATGGAATCCTCTTGCATACACTTAGCACATTAATCTCATGCCTTGAATAACCCCTCGAGGTTATCTTATACCTCTTCATTTGGGTAAAATAAATATTTTCCACTTAATCAAGATCATAGATCTTAGGTTGGGTTGGATCCAACAGATCTTTCCATCATTTACATTTAATTTACTGCTCCAAAGAAGTCATTAATTAAATCTTGAATCCATGCGTTAATTATGGTTACCCATGCATTTAAATAATGTGGACCAATCATGAAATTCCTTAATTAACTTTACATATCCCAATGAGTTCAATTATGTTGGCCAGAGATCTCAAATATCAACATTTACCAAAATACAAGCGCTCAGCCGAAATTGTGTTCTTCCACTCGGTCATCACTGTTTTCTCTGGCAATTTACTAACGCTCGGTTGACATTAGAAATTATGCTTAGCATACACTGGTGCTTGGTTGACACAAAATTCACTCAGCATAAACTGTTCCTAGTAAATTGACATCTTTGTTATAGATAAACAAGACATTAGTTTGCCAATGTGCCAACTGATCAAGTACCCTTGTACTTTCCCATAACTCAACCATTTTACTCGGTCTTCTTGTTATCCTTGCCTTCAAATCTTCTTCAATAATCAATAGATATGGTACTTAAAGAGATATGAATAGTCTCACCAGTTAAGGTTTGACATAAATGACAAAACAATAATTATTTACATTGTGGCTTTCCAATAGTAACAACTTAACTTTGGAATGTCTAGTTGGTAGACTTACTAGTTTTGAAATGTCAAATTTTGATAATTTCACTCCTAATCATGTTGATTCTACATTCAAATCACAATTGACTCTTCATAAATCAAGAAAAGGGAAAGAAAGACATGAGAATAGTGATAATGACACTTCTTATGAAGATCTTGATGAGCTTGAAGAACTTATGGCTAGAATACTACTGAGAGGAAGAGGAAAATTCAAAGGTAAACTTCCTATAATCTATTTTTCATGTAACAAAGTTGGCCATATTACTGCAAGATGTCCTGACAGGAATGACAAGGATGAGAGAAGAGAAAGCAATTATAGGGATAAAAGGGATGATCGATATTTCAGAAAGTATAAGGACTATAAGGAGAAAGGTAAGAAATCCTGCTATATTGCTGAAGAATAAATTGATAGTGAATCTAATAAATCTGATGACAATGATATAGAAGTTGTTTATGTAGCTATGAAAGATGATTCTGATGAAGATGAGAAAACTGCACTTATTTCATATACGAGTAAATGTGATAGATGGATAATTGATAGTGGTTGTTGACATCAGATGACTGGTGATAAAAGTAAATTTGAAACCTTAAACTATTGCAAAGGTGGTAGTGTTAAGTTTGGTAATGAAAAACCATGTCTTGTGAAAGGAAAATGAGCAATAAAATTGACTGATAAGATCATATGTGAAAATTCCTGTTGGGTGGAAGGACTAAACTGTAACTTGTTGAGTATTTCTTAGTTGAATACTGTTGGATACCGAGTTGTTTCATCACAGAAAATATAAGATCTTTGATGCTACTAGTGAACTAATTGGAAGTGGAGAACAAACAAGAGGTAATTTGTTCTATCTAGATTTATCTTATGAGACTTTTTTTTTTGCACAATATGATGACATATGGTTATGGCATAAGAGGTTATGTCATGTGAAATTTGAAAATTTGGTAAACATTAGTAAGATGAAAAGAGTAATAGGGTTACCAAGATTGAAGAAACTTAATAATGTTATGTGTAAGCAATGTGAGTTGGGAAAAATGACAAAGTCTAGTTTCAAGAGAAAAACCTATACTTCAGATGATGTTTTGGAACTAGTTCATAGTGACCTTTGTGGACCTATTGGTGTACAAAGATACTGAGGTGAAAAAAATTTCATACTATTTGTTGATGATTACTCTAGAATGATGACTGTAATATTTCTCAAAGAAATTTTTTATGCTTTTCAGTTGTTTAAGTAGTATTTGGAAAAATTTGAAAAAGAGATAGGTAAGAACTTAAGATGTCTAAGATATGACAAAGGAGGAGAGTTTATATCAAATGAGTTCAAATTATTCTGCAATGACAATGAAATTAAAAGATATATATCAGATCCAAGGATTCCCCCACATAATGGCATAGTCGAGAGAAGGAATAGATCATTAATGGATTGTGCCAGAAAAATTATAATAGAAAAGAATGTTGCACAAAAGTACTAGAGAGAAGTTGTAAGTATAGAAGTCTATACCTTGAACCGAGTACAAGTCAAGAACAATATTGATATTACACCTTATGAGTTATGGTATGGTTATGCACCTAATGTAAAATATTTTAAAGTTTTTGGGAGAAAATGTTATATACTAAAGGAAAATAGAAATGTAAAACTTGATGATAAAAGTGATGAAGGTATATTCCTAGGTTATTCCACTAAGAGAAAAGCATACACATGTTTGGATTCTAACACTAAATAAGTTGTGGGAAGTACAAATGTTAGAATTAATGAATATGTAGAAAAGAATGAAGGGTAATGCAAGCAAGAACCTTAAGATTATAGATCTTTCATTTACATGAACAAAGGAGACCCCAACAGTGTCTGAACTTAAAAAAGAAGTTGATGAACAACGGAATGATGTTGTTAAGTAACAACAAGAACATGTTGAGATACATAAAGATGTTGCCAAGCATCGGGAGGAGACTGCTAAGGAAGAAGTAGAGACACAAAATGAACATGAAATTAACTTTGATGATGAATCTAAGGATGAACAACAAGAGAAAAGAAGAACAGAGCCTACACTAGAAAAATATGTAAGAAGATATCATAAACTAGATCAAATTATTGGAGATAAAGATTCAGAGGTTATGACAAGAAGCAAATTGAAATATCAGACATTCTTCTTGTGTGAATTTGAGCTGAAATTGGTGAAAGATGATTTAGGAAATGAAGAATGGATATAGACCATGAATGAACAAATTGAGAAGAACAAAACCTCAACACTAGTACCAAGCCCAAAATACAATAATGTTATTGGAACAAAGTGGGTATTTATAAATAAGCTAAATGAACATGGAGAAGTTATAATAAACAATGCCAAACTAGTATGCAAAGGTTATGCACGAGAAGAAGGCATTGAGTATGGTGATACGTTTTCCCCAATTAAAAGATTGGAAGGAGTTAGAACTCTACTATCTTATGCAACTTATAAGGGATTCAAAGTATATCAAATGGATGTCAAGTCAACATTTCTGAATGGAATACTGGAAGAAGAGGTATGCATTGAACAAGATAAAGGATTTGTTGATTCAAGAAAGAAAAATATGGTTTTCAAGTTACATAAAGCATTATATGGATTGAAGCAAGCCCCTAGAGCATGGTATGAGAGATTGCACAATTACTTAGTCAAGATTGGATTTACAAGCACAAATGACAACAGTAGTCTGTACTTAAAGTCTGAGAAAGGTAAAGGGATATTGTTAGCTGAAATATTTGTTTATGATATCATATTTGGAGGACAAGATGTTTTATGCCAATTATTTTCAAAAGAGATGAAAATTGAATTTGAGATGTCTATGTTTGGAGAGATCAAATTCTTTGTTGGTTTGCAAGTATATCAGATGAAGAATGGTATCTACATTACTCAATATAAGTATATCAAAGAGTACTAAATTTTTTTTTCATGGAGGACTCCAGACCTATAAGTACTCCTATGGATACTAGACATAAACTATTAAAGAATGTTGTGACAGTTGAAGTGAATCAAACCCTGTATAGATGAATGATTAGAAAACTATAATATGGTGTCCACAGTAGACCATATATTGCATTAGCAGTTGGGATTGCTGCAATATTTTCTGCAAATCCTAAAGATAGTCACTTAATGGAAGTGAAAAGAATTCTAAGATATTTGAAGGGAATAGAGGACTATGGATTATATTACAAGAAGCATGAGAAGTTTGAACTGAAAGTTTACACATATGCGGACTAGGCAGGTAATGTTGATGATAGAAAGAGCACAAGTGGAGGTGCATTATTTTAGGAAAGAGATTAGCCTCTTGGACAAGAAAGAAACAAAACTATATTTCTCAATCTATAGATGAGGCTGAATATGTTGCAGCAGTAGTAAATTGTTCAAACATAGTATGGATCAAGAAATTTTTGAAAGGTATGAAGGAAGAAATCACAGATCCATTTGTTATTTTTTGTGATAAAAATAGTGCTATTAATATTTTAAAGAACCCTGTGATGCATACAGAGACCAAGCATATTGCTATCAAGTATAATTACTTGAGAGAGCTAGTACAAGACAAAGAAGTAAGACTTGAAAATGTTAATACAAAGAAACAGTTGGAAGATATATTTACTAAAGCTTTACCTAAGGATGCTCATGAGTATCTAAGAGGAAAATTAGGGGTGATACCCCTATCTGATGCTAAATGAGATCATATGGAGTGGTTGTATCAAATCTATTACATAGAATATCTGACATATTGATGCAAATAATGGTCACACTCTAGGTGTCTCCTAAAGTTGTGAAGTATAAGGAAAAATCTATTGATCAGTCATAAGCAAGATGATAGAGGGATCATTAAATTCAAAAACCTGACACAAAGATATATACATATTGAAGATGTATGTCTTTTTCCTTGTTTTCAAAGAGGGAGAAATACTTGAGAATACTTGAGAGAGATATATAGTAAGGGAGAATTTAGTAAGACACTAAGAGGGAGAAATGACTATAAAAGAGATATACTATTTGAGGGAGAAATATACAATTTTTGTATTGGAGAGAATTAGAATGAAGCTAAGCAAATTAATGAAAATCTATTTACATAACATACTTTTTGGATTGTTTGGGAACCTTGCATATGTTGTTTGTTTGAATGTATTTTCCATCAATGCCAAAGAGAGAGATTGCTGGAAACTACAATTAAGACAATTTTTATATTGCCATTCATTTTAAAATCTAACTGGTAAGACAATTTCTATCTTGTAATGTGCCATATCAATGATTGATGGAGAAGATTTGAAAAGAAGAGATAACAAGAAGACCTGGTGAATGGTTGAGTTATGTGAAACTACAATGGGTACTTGATGAGATCGAACCTTGACAAGGTAATATATTGTTTATCTTAAGTCTAAGTGAAGTTTGGATGACTACAAGATTAGTCTTGACCAAGTTACAAAGAAGAAGATTACGAAACATAAATTTAGAATAGTTTATGTCGAGTAATATCAAGTGATGCGAGTGTTGACCGAGCGCCAGTATATGCTGAGAAAATTTAGTGTTGACCGACAATTAGTATGTGTCGAGTGTCAGAGAATTACTAAGTTACATAGAGATGACCAAGCGATAGTGCATAGTATTGACTAAGTGCCAGTATTATTGCAGTTTGAGAGAGATTTGAGATCCCAGTAGACATAGTTGATTTTTATGGGATATGTGAAGCATATTTAAGAAAAGGATGATTGTTGTGGAGATTTAAATGAGCATTTAAAATATTTTTAACCATTTTTTATTTATGGATTCAAGAATTAGTTTAGGATGTATTCTACAATGTATATGGAAACAAAATGTTGGAAGGATTCATTTGATTTGACCTAAACCTACGATCTACAGTGATGATTAAGAAGAAATAGATCGATCTACCTGATCAAAGAGGTATAATATTAACCTAAATGAAGGATATGAAAAGAGAGTGGTATGTCGTTAATTCAGTTGATTGGAAAAAATATAAGCAGAAGGAAGAGAAGGTTGAAGAGAGCAGTACAAGAGTGAAAAGTGGTGATTACTTGAAGGATTTCTAAGAAGATCAGAGTGATGGAGATGAAAATGAAGGCCAATTAGTGAATTATAATTTGAGATATAATTGGATCTGTATTTGCAAAGTGACTTGTATGTTTCAGATCATAATTCACTGTTACTTTCTAACCATTGTATCGATCGCAAAATCCTTTTAAAAAAGGTTGACCTAACAATCATATTGTTAAATCCTTTTAATCAAGGTGACATTCTAATGGAATTTTCTAATCCCTCTAACAAGGATTAATTATAATAGAGTGATTAAATCTTTTAACAGGGTCACATTTAATAGTGTGTATAGTAACCTTTAACTGGGATGGCATTTTATAGAGCTCACTTTAGAAGAATGAAAATTTGGTAGCATGTTACTGGTGGTTTTTCCTATATTGGGTTTCCATGTTAAATCCTTGTGTCATAATTGTGTGAATGTTATTTGATGTATTATATTTTTAAGAGTCTTATATTCTACAAGTTGATTACAGTAGGACAATAAACTGCAAGTTTATATTGTTGATCATTTTCTATAGAGACTGAGTGGATCTAAGTTTTTTGTAGTGTTTGAAAGTTCAATTGGTACATCTAGACCTTGGATAACTGATTCACCCCCCTCTCAGTTATTCTAAATAATTCTAACACAAACATCCTCTTTTTCTACTACTCTCACTCTCTTTGTACCTCTGCACTCTTTTCTATTAGATCCATCCACTTACTCTGCTCTACACTTACTCTCTCATATATCACACTAGCATCAAAACTTTGACCATTACCTCCTTTCATTTTCATAATGAATTTATCTCTGTTACAAATCTTGATATGATCAGCAACTGATGTCCTTTGTTGGTTCACTTTACCCTTCTTATAGTCTAATACCGACTTTCCCTCATCAGATCCATCATCAAGATCCTTCTTCTAATCCATACCGACCTCTATTCCTACTTTCCTGAATAATAAATCTTTACCATGCTCATATTCCTTTCACTTCTCCCCTTTGCTTCCTTCAAAGGAACTAAAGTAAACATCTATCCATCCTTCTTTATTGTGACCAAGTTACTTCTGCACTCATGAATAGCTCCCCTATCAAATTTCCAATTTCTTCCAAATAGAAAATGACAAGTACTCATAGTTACCACATCACACAACACCTCATCTGTATAAGGTACAATGTTAAAGCTCACCAAAAAAATTTGTTTCACCTTCGTCATGTGATCATCTAAAAACCAACATATCCCATAAGGAAAAGGATGTTTAATCCTCTTCAATCCAAGTTTATGTACCATCTCTTATGAGACCAAATTATTAGTAGTACCATAGTTTATAACAACCTTACAAAATTTACCTCTTGATTTGTAGATAGTCCTAAACAAATTCCTCCTTTGTATAGGTTCAAATTCCTTCTTACTCAACATGACTTTCTAAATCATAAGAGACTCTCCTATCTCAGGTTCTACCATACCTTTCTCAAGTTCATTAGTAGCTCACTCCTCATGTGACACCATATTATGTTTTACCATATTTTTTCTAGATCCTTTAGAACATTGAAAAGATCTATGCCCTATGTGACCACATTTGAAACAAGTACCTTTGAATTCCTGTCTACCAATCCCTCTTTTAGGCTCCTTTTTATTAGGTTCAACTTCAATTGTTTACATCTCTTTACCATTGTTTCTAGCTTGCTTCTCCCTTCCTTTAGGGTTACTTTGTCTTCTTTTAAACTTATCTTATTTCCTCAATGCATACTAATAAGCATCCTTAACTTTACTAATCCTAAACATACTCAAATCATCTTGAATGTTAAATCTTAGACCCATTAACATACCTAGCCACCTTCTCCTTATATACCTCTTAGATTCCAGATCTCATAGTAATCTTATAGAACTCTTTGATGTATTCCTCCACACTCATATATTTATGGTTCAAGTTGTACAATTTCTTAAACAATTCTAATTCATAATCCTTAGGGATGAATTTATCCTTTAATATAGCAACCATCACCCTCCATCTTGTGATTTTTATTTCACCATGTTCTTATCTATTTTTTTGTAATTATTTCCACCATAAGGTACCATGACCCTTCAACTTAGTCTGTGCTAACCTAACCCTCTATTGATCTCTGATATCTTTTAGCTCAAATTAATCTTCTAGTTCACCAATATAATCTATCAAATCCTCAGGATGTAATGAGCTAGTGAAAGTAGAAACATCCATCCTATGAATTTTACTTACAAGTGCCATATCTCTTAACAATATTTCTTCATCTATAGGGATATCAATTTCTATAGGCTCAAGATCTTCAACAACTTCCTCATATTCTTCTTTAGTTTCAGGATTCCTTCACAATCCATTCAACACATTTCTGATCTCATTCCTCATCTCATTTTGGAAGTCCTCCATCATTTGTTCTAACCTCATAGGGTTCATCCTTCTAGGTGACATTTTTTGTATCCCCATGTGCAATTATCTCAGCTTCAACAATCTCATTAAAAGGTTCCAATTGCCTTCCACTTAGAAATCTATCAGACACACTTGTAGGTTACCTCCAATAGTCCAAAACAATTTCTCAACCAACAACAATCTCCTCAGTGGTCCCCTTGTGCAATTCCTCTATAATTGTGAGTTAGATCTATACTCTGTCACCCCAAAATAAACAAAACTAGGGCTTCGTAAGCTAAGGAACTCGATATACAGGAACAAATATCACTCTGATACCAATTGATGCAATCATAGTCAAAGTTTCCCCAATGGAGATGGTCCAACCAGGTACCAAGAGTCAATACAGTAGATATTTGATTCCAAATCATTAATAACTCTGTAATAAATAATCAACATGCCTCAGATGTCTTCTTATTATTAGATAATCAAGATTTAGATCATACATGCCCAACAACATGTCACCTTACATTTCAAGGAATACATTCTTTCTTAAAATCAAAAATACAAATCCATACTAGATTTTGAGCTAATACCAAGAGGCTACCAATATACCTAACCTCAACTACTAAAATAAGGATCCAAGACTACAAATATATACAAGATTGCAAGACACAAGTTGGCCAGAAATGATCACATTCTCCAAGAATCAAGAAAGCATTTTACAACATATAGGTTAGGACCTAAATCCATAAGAAATCCTCCAGATATGAATTAAATTACATGAAATTGCACACGAAGGTTGAACTGATAGAAGATGTTGAAGAGAAAATGATGAAGGATTAACTTCATACAGTCCTAATCAATAAGATGAGGGAGAGCTAAAGAATTCTGCAGACACCAATGAATAGAAAAGCACAACATCACAGAGCAGAAAGAGTTAAGTACAAAGGAATTGTATTGATACATTGATCAGAAAGATATTGTAAGTAAATAGATCTAAAAATGTGCAATTCAGTTGCATTAGAAATAGGTCATTTTATTTTAGTTTAACCATTGAAGCATTAAGTCTCTTAACAGAGTAGGACTTAACAGTCTTTTGTAATTGAGGTATATCCTAACAGATTACTAGAAAGTTGACTCATGATAGTAGCACCGGTCTTGCATAAATCCTATTGACAGTCTAAGAAGGAGGCGGATTCAAGGATGGTAGTAAGATTTGCATAAAGCATATTGACAGTCATGAGACTGATTCAGGGATGGTAGCGTAGATGCCAGATACTAAGTGACGACCTATGTATTGAAAATCCTGTAACAAGGTTGCACTTAATAGTGTGTTTACAACCTTTAATAGGGTTGTCTCCTAACAGGGCTCACTTCAGTAGAGTGAAAATTTGGGGTACCGGTCCCAGTGGTTTTTCCCTTAACAGGGTTTCCATGTTAAAATCCTTGTGTTATGTGTGTATGGTTTATTACTTTATTATTTTACATTCAACATATGCATTTATGGATTGACTGGTATACTCTACATATTTACTAAGTATCAGTAAATACAGTTTACTGCTTATCAGTTATCAAGGAGAATAAGGACAAACAAGGTAAACTGACAGACAGTTATTTGTTTCAAGTATTTCAAAGGTATGCATCTTGTTGGGACTTAATAATTTGAGAATTATTGATCGGTGGATTAAAGTTTAAATTGGATAAATTCTTGAGGCCACTGATTCACCCCCCCCCCTCTCAGTTATTACTAACAATTGGTATCAGAGCTAGTGTACTTAGAAGGAAGGTTTCAAGACCTAAGAAAAGATCACAAGATGAAAAGACGAGATGTGCCCAAGTTGAACAAAGACAACTTTGCTTCATGGAAAAGAAGGATAAAGCTTCACTTATCAGGTATTGGCAATGATATTACTCAATATTTAGATACTGAATATGTGTTTCCTATAGGATCATTAACAGTGGATCAATTGAGAGTAAAGCATGAACATAACTACATGGTTATAGAACTTTCAGCCTCACTCTCTGATGCTGAATTTGAGGATGTCAAAGATTGCAAAAATACAAAGATAATGTGGGACAAGTTGAAACTTGTACATGGTGGTGATGCAAATGTTCTGAGAGACAAGGTAGAAATCCTTAGAGGAAAGTTTGATGATCTCAGATTGAAAGAAGGTGAAAATATCACATAGTACAACAAAAGAATAAAAGAAGTAGTCAATGCTATACGAGGTGTTGGAGGTACACTTGAAGAGGAGACAGTGGTAAGTAAAATCCTAAGAACCTTATTGCCCATATATGCTATTAGAGTATCTGCTATTCAAGAAATGAGAGTAGCAACAAATAATACAGTCACTCTTAATAGCCTGATTGGTAGACTAATTTCATTTGAGATGATTAACTTTGATAATAGTGTCCTACCAAGCTTAGAGTCTGCATTCAAGTCTTTTGTGAGAATAAGCAAATCTAGCTAGAGATACTCATCTAGAAGAGATAGTGAAAGAAAAAGTGAAGAAGAAGATCTAGATGAAATTGAAGCACTCATGGCAAGAAGAATGCTAAGAGGCAAAGGTAAATACAAAAGAAAGTTACCACTTGTATGTTTTAATTGTAAAGAGATTGCACACTTTGCTGCAAGATGTCCTAAAAGAAAAGATGATAACAGATCTTTTGAGAATAAATCTGATAAAGGTGATAACAAAGATTACAAAGGTTACCGATGATCAGAAATAAGTGATACCTGAGATTACAAGGATAAAGGAAAGAAGGCTAGCTATCTAGTTGCTTGCAAAGATGAAGATACTGACACTGAACTGGATGATGATGTTGAGATAGTGTTTGTAGATGTGCAGGATGATTCAGATGAAGATGAAAGGTATGAAGAAAATGCACTCATATCTAAGATTAGTAAAAATGATATCTAGATTATAGATAGTGGCTGCACTCACCATATGACCGGTGACAAAGAAAATTTTAACACTTTTGAATACTATAAAGGTGGTACAGTAAGAATGGGAAATGATTCTCCTTGTCAAATTGAAGGTAAAGGAATAGTAATGCTCAATAACCTGATTAAATGTGAAAATTCTTATTGGGTAAAAGGATTGAATTATAATCTATTGATTGTTTCCCAGCTGAATAATTCAGGTCATAAAGTAGCATTTGAGAACAAGAAGGCAAAGATCTTCAATGAATCAGGAACACTGATTGGTACCGATGAACAGACCAAAGGTAATTTATTCTATCTAAATGATACAAACCCCACTTGCTTGATGACTAGAAATGAAGAAATATTGCTATGGCACAAAAGGTTGTGTCATGTGAACTTTGACAATAGGATGAAGATAAGCAGGAAAAGAAGTGTAAGAGGCTTACCGACGATGACAAAGCCAGACAACATCATGTGTAAAAATTGTCAAAAAGGTAAAATGACAAAGTCTAGTTTCAAAAGCAAAACCCATACA
>MU223964.1:941741-981769 GCA_018584345.1 Thuja plicata | reverse complement strand
ACCTTGAACATCATTCAAAACATCCAACCATCATTCTTTTACTCTTATTTCTTGTTCAAAATCATGAATACAATCTCTGATTGTTCATTGATTTTGATTATCCTTAATCCTTCAATACACCTCCATGGCCTTCTAAAGAATCCCAAAATATATGATGCAGAGGTGGTGGTTTTCAATCTCATTGATCATGTCTGACAACAATCCATCTCCTATTTGTAACAACTTCTCACTTCCAAATCCCCCTCAAGGATTCACCTTCTAGGCTACCCCAAGTGCTCCCAGTGCTTCCCAAACACCATATCTTCACTCATGACTTCAACCTTCATTTCAACTCCATAAATAATCTCCTTATGGCCTATCTACCATGTTCCATCAACCCATTAAGTCTAGATAACCAATCCCTTACCCAACTCTCGCATTCAACCCTTAAAGCTAGTAGCCCACACCAGACACTATTCTGTCATTTTCTCTAATATTCCCCAAATAACTAGGGAAACTAAAACATGATTTAGATACCCTTTTTGTATCTTTAAATCCTCCCCAAGTTTTATTATATACTCCTTTGGACCATCCCCAAGATCCAATACTCATGTAACCTCCAAACTAAGCCTAATTCTCCTCATTTACAAAGAAACCCCTAACTCCACTTACTCTCATGACTCCAAAGGCTGAAAAAATCCTTCTAGGGTTTAGGAAATAACATATTTTAAACTCTCTAAGGCTCTATCCTTTATCTATGGCCTTAGCCACTAAACCCTCACTTCTAGGATCACAGACCTAGGGTCTGATCAAAAGGACCTATCTAATCTACTCCAGGCCAAACCAACTGCATACACACTTCACTATAGACCCCCACATGTAGAATCCATCACAAAACCCCTTCATCCTCAAAGAAATCTACCATCCTTCTCTAACTGTGCCTACAAATTTGTTAAAGAATAGTCTTGTGTGTGAAAGAAGAGTTCAAAATTTTATATTGTAATAATAGTTTGTAAAATTTGATTATAAACTTGTGATAATATAGTTGTGGAGCATAATCATTTGTGGAATTCAAGTGAATCATAATCTTCATTATAAAATATTGCTTATATATTTATTTGGTGTTTTATAGGGCTTGTTAGGGGCTTAGATTTCTGTGATTGAGGATGTCACCCTTTCTGCCATTGACTTTGGCTTAGAGAGCTATGTGGTATCATTTTTCTCACACCTCTTGTTTATAGTTTTAATTGAACACATGCGGTATCATATTATTTCTCTTATGTTAATTTTTTTTTTTTTATTCTACCCCACTGAGCTTGAGGTCATTAGAAAAGATGAAGAAATCATCGAGGACATTGAAAACAAAGAGGTAATTTAGTCCAATTTAAGTATATTTGTTGAAATGTATTATGAACATTTCAATATAGTCTATATTGATGAATGCACTTGACTTGTTTATTATATACATGTAGAATCAATTGGTTTTCACTGAACTGATGAATGCTCTAGACATTGTTGATGTTCAGGATAGGGAGGAGGTAACACATTTTCATATTTACTTTCAATTGCATTCTTGTTTGTTCAAAATAATTTAGAAATCATGTTCCTCTATTAGTATGTCATTTTCTATGACTTTTCATACAGGAATTGGTCATAGCTACATCAGATTAGGTGAACCCTTCTCCACTTCCTATGGATCCCTTACCTAGGACAGGAGATCCAGTTGCGGTATGCATTTTCTTTTCAGTCCATGCATTTTTAATTTTTTAGTATTTTTTATTTATAACATGTATTTTGTATTATTTTTTCTGTTGTAAGACCCTTCACCACTTCCCATCATTCCTTTTCTTGGCCATTTTTATAGGAGTCCCTCTCACCCACTATGGAGCCCATTTTGTTTATCAGTCAACCCAAGCATAAGAGATCCAGCTGAGGCTTCAGTATGCAAATTATAGCCCAATATTTATGTATTTTGATATTATTTTGAGATAATATATATGACTTAACATTTGAATTGTTCTTGTGTAGAGACTTAGTGAACCAAGTGTTGCTACGAAGAAGCTATATTTTGATGATCCACCATAGTCATAGATATATCGAGACATTGTATAGATCTAGTTGTGGTCATATATATAATTTGGTCATTCAATGACCACAACTAGATCTATACAATGTCTTGATATATCATACATAGTTATTACAATTTAAAACCCTCCAAGTACATAGGTGTTTGAAGTGAGTGAAATTGTACTCTCTCTCTCTCATGCAAAGGAAATCATGATGGTCTTCAAATCTACAAATTTTTGTATCTCTGCATTTAAACATAAAATAGAGGCTCATAATCTAATAGTCAAATTTCATTCAGTACCCCAAAACAATATGTCAACCCAATATAACTTGCAACTTAGAAATTCATAAATTTTTGTTCACATAGATAGATTTGATACCAGTCCACTCTACAACCTATAAATCAAAAACTTGACATCATTTTTAAAATCTCTTCGGCGAAAGGCTAGGTAATTAGGTTTCTTCAAACATATTTCTAAGTCAAGGAAATACAATGGTGAAAATGAGTTTTATGGTCTCTACATTGAGACCTATTTTCTGCAACAAAATAAAGCTCACACAAACCCAACTCAACTCAAGAAACCCAATTCATCCCATCGTTAAATTCTTTCAATAAAAACCCATAATAAGAAACTTATAGTAAACAATCCATAGAGAACTATGAAACTGATTGCAGGAGATATAAAGAACATGACTCAACAAAATTTGAAAACATAATTCATCGACTCTAAAGAAATATATTTCATTAAAAAACCAAGGAATACAAAATATTAATGGCTCTCTGGCTGGAGGCCAGAGAGCCCGATTCTTCCCACTCTTCTATTCTATATCCCATAACCTCCTCTCTCTCTCCACTATATCCCCCATTCGATTACATTTTGGCCCATTTATATTCTCTTGGGTGGTTACATTTTAAGTCTAAATAAAGAGATTCTTTAGATGGTTACAAACTGTCCTATGACCCTTCGAATTCCTTTTTTGCATTTTCATTTACAAATGTCATATGATGCCTTTTTCGAATACATTACAAGGTAGGTTAAAACAATTTACTGAACATGGTTTGATGAGATTTTAAAATGGCTCCAATATATCAATAAATATTCCACGATCAAGGTGCTCTCTCTCTCTCTCTAAGGTTATGGAGAATAAGATTAATAGTTTTTACTTCTTCAAAACCCGATTGGGTTTTGAAGAACTTTTTTCTTATCAGAACCCGATCGGGTTTTGAAGTACTTTTTTCTTTTCAGAACCTGATTGGGTTTTGAAGTACTTTTTTCTTTTCATAACTCAATCAGGTTATTTGAAATTTAAAAAACCGATCGGTTTATGGCTTAGGAAGAGGTTTGAAAAATGACCCAAAGGCTTGGAGGCTTATTCTCCCTCATTTTTTGTTCTTTTAGACATTTTCTTATCTTGTAAGATGATTTCTCGACTTTATCTTCATCAGGTTTAAAATTTGTTAACTGGGTAGCTTTATAATTTTCATCATAATCTCATACATCTTCTTAGCTTTCTAGCCATATAAATTTTTCTATTTTTGGACAACATTAGCATAGTAAACTTTAATTTTCTTTACGAGTGTCTTGATTGTACTCACAAATATATGTCTACCATTGTTTTAATAAGTTTTGAAATACTTCATCAAATTACAAATAAGTTACAGATTATTGTTCTACACTTGATTATATATGCTTTACAAAAATGTTTTCATTTTCAATTATTTTGATGCAAGTTATGCCCAGAGCACAAACAGGTACCAAATTTTTAGGATGCGATCACTTCAAAAAATCATAGAAAAAAAAATACTCATCAGAAAATTACAAAAAAATACACAACTTCTAGATCTCAATCTTACCTATCATCCTACCAAAGGGATTTAAAAAATACTGAATATAACTATACCTTTTGTACCGCACATGAAAATAACTATGTTATATTTTTCCAAAAAAATTAGGAACATGTTTTTGTGCGCGCGAGGTCTGATTCTCTTAGTCTTATCAAGTTTGAAAAATAATTAGTTTTCTAGAAACTAGATTCAAAGTACTATAATTTTTAATTTTTACACATCTTATTTTGAGTGCATGACACTCAAACTCTTGTTCTAAGTTCAGGTTTACCTGATTTTAGCAAAATTGTGTCCACTTATATGCCTCTTTTTGGTCCACAACTTGGTGCACACACCCAATAGTCATTTTTCAATTTGATTTGAGATGTTGTCTACATGATTAGTATGTTGCTTTTTATTGCAATTATAATTAGTATGAATGAACAAAATAACCAACTAAACAAAATGATATGTTGGAATGAAAATACAATATATATCGATATAGCGTCGATGGCTTTGGTCAATGTGCACTTTGGGGTTGCCCAAATAGGAAAAAGGTCTGGATATGGAATTATATTTTAATGTTTAAAATTAATGTGACAAGTTATAATCATTTAGGAAGAACTGATGTAGATTTGGTATTGCAGGGAAATAGTGGATGTCAATACTTTCGGTGGGTCGATAAAACCACATTTACATCTACCCCATCTATGTCTATACTTGATGTAGGAAATGAGTGTAACTTGTGCAAGGATCGAGAGGCAGCTAGTGTCGTCGAGATTGCTTCAATGGTGAAAATAGAAATCATGTTTCTGCGATGCCTTCTTTGTGTAGTTTGTGCACTAATTTGTTGGGATCATATGCATAAATGTGATTAATAGAGGGCTATTGTAGATGCTAAATTTTTTTTAGAATTTCATGTAGATACGTTTGACATATTTTGATAAACTCATGAACTTATTATTGTTTATGACCTTGTTATGATTTTCTATATCTTGGATGGGTTTTTGCAAATTTTATCCTTGTTACTTTTAGAAGTATATGACTTGACTATGCACATGCATAATTGTAGATGAGGATCAGTAATAGGGTGCTAGGAATTTCTTAGATCCTTTGGATCTAACCGCATCTTTTCCTTCCTTGCAAGTTTTGGATCATATAGGAGCATACTGGATTCAACCCTAGAGACATTGGCAAGGATCACCCAACTTCATAAAACAAGAATGGAAAGAACCCAACTTAAAAGTAGAAGACATAAAGACCTGTCTAGTGATCATATTGTGCTGAAGGTGGAGTTTGATACCGCTTCAACGATATCAGACAATGATGCATAATTTAATATATATAGTCATTGCACTAGCATCAGGCACCACCTTCAACATATATGATCACTAAAAAGGTCTGTATGATGTCTTCTATAAACACATCACATTCCATATGGTGTTAGAAGGCCCAGATGGGCATAAATTCAAGAAAAAGGCTCAGAAGGCTACTAATTCTTTTGTACAACTTTTTCTTGGTAATTTGAATCTATCAATAGAAACTTAGAATCCTAAACAATTAGTATACCATTGATGGATTCATAATTATTAAGTGAATGGGAGTTCTCCCGATTTGGAACCCCCTTTGGTGATGATCCTATGCAGCTCCACATAGACACAACACGTTCCTCAGAAGACTTTTAATCTCACAACAACTAAGAAACATAAATATAGGCATCATGGTCACAATTATTTGGAGACACAACATAAAAAACTAGGAGAACATATGGTGTTAGAAGGCCCCAATGGGAAAAAATTCAATGGTACAATTATGGTCTTGTAAAGATAAACTGAAACTGGAATTTCAGAAAAAGTTCATAATTATGCACAAACTTTTCCCAGCCTTGCTGAAATTTGAGTTCCACTTTATCTATTCAAGACCATTGTACATTGAATTTATGCCCATCTGGGGCCTTCTAAGACTATATATTCTATGTCTCTACACATGCATTCTTGATTCAGAGTGGGAAAATCTTATTTTGGATACGAGGGAGAGAAACCAAAAATATAAAGAACATGCACATAAACACGATAGTTGGTAAACATAAATGTAGATATCACAACAACTAAGAAACATAAATGTAGATATCATGGTCACAATTGTTTGGAAACACAACATAATTGAGTGGTATACCTAGATGATGCAACACAACCACTACTCCTCAAGTTCTAAGTAGGCACTGCAGGATCCAAAACCCATAGATAAGAAATAAATTTAGAGAGCAGAGGAGGAGGGCCAAAATGAAAAATATAATATAGGATCCCTTTATTATTTTGGTCATTATAGCCCTCCTCCTCCACTCTCTAAATTTATTCCTTATCTATGGGTTTTTGGATCCTGCAGTGCCAACTTAGAATTGGAGTAGTGGTTGCGTTGCATCGTATGGGTATACCACTCAATTATGTTGTGTCTCCAAAACATTGTGACCATGATGCCTACATTTATGTTTCTCAGTTGTTGTATCTCATGATCCCTTATGACCCTTTATGATCCCTAAGATTACATCTTAGAGATCTTAAAGTGTTGTAAAGGGTCATAAGAGACTCCTAGGAGGGGCCAGATGAGCTTCCACCTTCACGTGGTTGGCCCTATCAAGTAGAGAATGTTAAATTGTTCTTGAAACAAAGAGAAGCTCAATATTTTAAGGTCCCACTCCATGCACACGATAATTTTTTTTTTAAAACATAGCATACCATCGTGTTTGCGACAGTATTCAGTGGATGACCGACGATAGAACACTACATGTGACATCCAGATGTCAGAATAGTCTGACAGGTGGATGTCACATGTAAAACATATCTATTACATACCATTGTAATAATGACACTTATAATATGTAATGATGGCATCCTAACCCTCATAGCCAGTGCATATTGTGATGGTCATGACCATCACAATGATAGACATAGCTATCGTCAGTAATTCTGACACCAAATCTGCAACACCAGGCTGTGTCACTTTCTTGACAGTGTAGTGTCATAATTGTGATGCATAGCCATCGAAAAGAGGTCTCAAATGTACTAGTGCCCAGGGTCACCCGATTTCCCTTTGTAGAAGATTAAGTGTGGATACTTGGTTTGCTTCTCCAGAGATAGCTAGAATCTCGCTATGCTCATAGGGAGCATACATCCACAGAAAGAACCACTGGTGGTACCCTAAATTTTGAGAATTTAGAAGTCCCAATCCATTATCAAGCAAAAACTTTCTCCATACTAAAAAACAAAGGAATGAAGCTTTATGACACAAATAAATAAAACTAACTAATTGAAGCCTTCAAAAACTGCTAGAATTTTGACCTGCTACATAAATGATGCTGACAGAGGCTGATGATATTCAAATTTTAAAAATCTAAAAATGACCCAGTTTGGGAAATCAAATTTCCTATCTATAAATGCAATATTATCTTTTGACAAGGTGTTTTGGATTTTCAGCCAAAGCCAAATCCGAAAGTTAGGTAGTTATTTTTTAGTTAATTTATTTATTTTTTTAAATAATTTGTAATAAGGTTATTTTGTTTCACCCTAAAGTGGTGTGGAAGCTACTCAAACACACACACACACACACACACACACATATATATATATATATATATATATATATATATATAATGTAAAATCTAAAGAGAAAAGACAATACAATATAGTACAATTTCACATATTTGGATAGTTTTGGATCAACAACTCCAACATGGACTTGGATGTACTATTGTTTTAAATCAATAAAGATAAGTCATTTTTCTTTCACATGTGTAATAGTTTCATTATCATTTTATAATTAGCCCCTCGGATAAACCTGTTAGTAATAACTGAGAGGGGGGGTGAATCAGTGGCTTCAAAAATTATCCTTTGAACTTTAACCACCAATCAACAAACCTCAGATTATTAAGTCCCTACAAGATGCATGCCATGAAATAGTAATAATTATTTAATTGTCTGTCATTTTTCCTTGTCTATCCTTATTCTCCTTGATTACCAATAAGTAGTAAAACTATTTCCAGTAAATATGCAGAGTATACCAATCAATCCAGAAATGCATATGTGAAATGTAAAACAATAAAGTAATAACCATGCACACATAACACATGGATTTTAACGTGGAAACCCTATTAAGGGAAAAAACACTAGGAACAGTACCCCAAATTTTCACTCTTTTGAAGTGAGCCCTGTTAAAGGTGAAAAACACACTGTTAGGTGTGACCTTGTTAGAGGATTTTATACATAGAGGTTGTCACTTAGTATCAGACATCTATTTGCTACCATACTTGAATCAACCTCCTTCTTAGACTGTCAATAGGCTTTAGGAAAATCTTGCTACCATCCTTGAATCAGCCTCCTTCTTAGACTATCAATAGGTATCTGGCAAGTCCTATGGTACTTTCATGAATCAAACTTTTTGGCACTCCTTGGGATGTACCTCAATATATAGAAGACTGTTAAGTCCTGCTCTATTAAGAGACTTGATGCTTCAATGGTTAAACTAAAACACAATGACCTATTTCTAATACAACTTAAATTAAAAATTTTCAAATCTATTTAAGTACATTACCTCTCTAATCAATGTATCAATTGAATTATTTGTGCTCCAGACTTTCTACTCCGTGATGATGTGCTTCACTGTTCGTCAGTGTCTACAGAATTCTTTAGCTCTTCTTTAGCTTGATTGATTAGGACTATATGAATTTCTTCTTCATTAGTTTCTCTTTAGCATCCTCTTTCTATTCACTCCTCTTCCCATGTATGTGATTACGGAAATAAATTATGCTTGTCTCTTATATAGACATGATATTCACTGTTTCTTGATTCTTGATTCTTGATTCTTGGCGTGAACAACAATCCAGCCAATTTGATTTAAAGCTTAAATCCTAATTTATCTCATAGTTATCTTCTTGCCAACTATACAAATCTTCTTTAAATCAATTACTTAACTTTGGTTGAATAAAACAAATAAAACAACCAGTTAAGTCTATCCTTAAGCTCTGCTTGCTAGATATTTTGTCATTTTCTAAACTCTTTGTTCTGTCGGTCAACTCTACAATTAGTCATTGGTGATAACTGTCAGTTCCGTCTATGTGACTCCAGTCAGCTTTTGGATCTCCATCCATCGTGTTGGTGCTCAAATCAAAAGATTAGATTTCCTATGGATTTTCCAATCCAATGCTTGGAAACCTGAGTGATTTGGCCAACTAACAAGTCACAACAAAGGCAAGGTTGGAAGTTCTGCAATTCTAGCTCTGCAAAACCAAGGCTAGTAGGCCTATACCTTGACTTATCCTTCAAGTTACAAGGCTTTTTATAGCAGATAAGTAACACTTCAACCTTCTCTCTCAAATATAGCAAGGCACTTGAAAGAAATCCAACTGAAAGCAATATATGATGAACTGTAAATTGAAATACTTTAAGTAATTAAAAGAATGTTTAGTAAATGTGTATATAATTTAAAATGAACAGATAGATAAGTTATAACAAAACTATAAATAATGAACTGAATAACTACAATATAAATAATGATTAGACTAGTGCCTTATTCTACCATGGGCAATAGAGTCAAGATCATTCCAATCTTATGTTCAACCTCAGAGACAGTTTTACAAGAAAAATTATCACTTCAAAGGTGTTATGGAATGTACATGCAACCTAAAACAAATTTAGAGATATTTCAAAAGGGTAATACTTCTCAGATGACAGACCAATTGACTAAGGCCTCAATCAATAGAATTTAACCATGCAAAATGAGAAAACCAATTGAAAATATAGATCATGAATCAAATCAGGAAGCATGCACATCAAACTATCACTTTGAATAAGTTATATTGGTTTATTCGAGGGACTAATTATAAAATGATAATGAAACTATTACACATGTGAAAGAAAAAGGACTTATCTTTATTGATTTTGAAAAAATAGTACATCAAGGTCCATGTTTATACTTGTTGATCCAAAACTATCTAAATATGTGAAATTGAATTATATTGTATTGTCTTCTCTTTATATTTTACATTATGTATATATATGTGTTTGAGTGGCTTTCAAACCTCTTTAGGGTGAAAAGACACAACTAGATTATTACAAATTGTTTTAAAAAAATTATAAACTAACTAAAAAATAACTACCTAACTTTCGGATTTGGATTTGGTAGAAAATCCAAAACACCTCGTGAAAATATAATATTTTTGCTAGAGATAGGAAATTGGATTTCCCAAACTGGGTCATTTTTATATTTTCAAATTTCGACCATCTTCAGCCTCTGTCAAAATCATCTTTATAGCAAGTCTAAATTCCAGCATTTTCTGAAGGCTTCGATTAGTTAGTTCTTCTTATTTGTGTCATAAACTTTCCTTCCTTTGATATTTTTTAGTATGGAGAAACATACTTATTGATATGGATTGGGACTTCTAAATTATTAAAATTTAGGGTACTACCAGTGGCTCTTTCTGGAGATGTATGCTCCCTATGAGCATAGCGAGATTCTAGCTATCTCTAGAGAAGTAGACCAAGTATCCACACTTAATATGATGCAAAGTGAAATTGGGTGGCCTCAGGCCCCCCCAAAAAAATGAACACTGCTTATTTCCTCTATCAAACACATAATTTTGATCATGTAATACTTTCTATTTCTTGAATATGATGCCACCATTCTCATGGACAACATTCATTGCTTTATTAGCACACTTTGACTTTTGTTTACCCTTAGAAAAGTCAATAGGTGCATTGTATTCCTTGCTAAATAGAAGATCCCCATGAATTTGATCAACCCTACAAGTAACTAGATTAAGCTACTCTACTTAGATTCCTTTATGTACACAATCTTCCCTATACTCAAGATGTTGTTTCTCTTCAAAAAAAGGATTTGGAGATAACTCACATTCAAGAACTTGCTTCTTATCAATAATTTGATCAGATAGGATATTCGGATAATTTTTAGAACTAATCATCAACACATTCTCTTCATTATATATGTTTGATTCCATCTCATCTTCACATGTTTGATACAAATTCTTCTCATAGGATGAAATAATGCATGTCTCACTTTTTGAATACACTTCCACGTACATATTTTGAGTTCCATCATCTTCAAAATGATCACTAGGCCCACTGTCTTTATCATTATGTTGATCGACTTGATTGCATAGAAAATATTTTTCAAATAATGGATTCAAGGATATAGAGAACTCAAGCATATCTCCATGAGAACTCTCATCTGAAACTTCTTCATATTCATATGTTGTATGTTGTTCTATTTCATCTCCATTATTTGATTCCTAAAATTTATCATCTTCTTCATCTAGTACCCCCTGAGTATGTATTGATCCATGAAGTTGCTTATCATGGTGCATTGAGAAAAAAATTTGACCACTCTTCTCAACATGTTTTTGAAATTCCATGTCTAGTAAATATGAGATTTCTTCTATACTAAGAAGATATTCTTCCTCATGGTCATTGATACATGTTCCCATACACATCTCATTATGTATAGATTCTTCTTCAACCTAATCCAAAATTTCTTCCTTTATGTCATCATTCTTTTCTTCCCTCAATACTTCACATATTTTCTCAAGAAAATCTATTAGTTGAGAATCATGGTAGATTCCTAACTCACAAATTTTATCCATCAATTGCCTTCCCAGAGTCCTGATATCTGAAGGTATTTCCCGATAGATCTTTATCATTCTCAAGAACAAATGTAGCTCAGGTTTACCTCTATATCTTTCCAAACTGAAGAATACATCCAAATGGGACATGTAACATTCTTCCTCCAAAATATAATTTGGCTCTCTTTCCTGTTCAAAGCACATGTCTTGTTCATAACACATGTTTTCTTCTTCACCACTGGCATCATGAAACATATCAAGAAACTACTGCTCAAACTGTCTCCATGATGAGGATTGTGTGGGTAGTGATTCATATACTTTTCTAGCATTATCTTTTAATGTCTTGACAAATAGCCTCATCACCTGATCCTCTGTAGAAACCTCATAATCTTCTATGAATGTATAAAATGCATCGAAGTGTTGTAGTGTTCATTCATCCCATTCTCTATGGAACTTTGGTAGAAGTTGTGAAATTTTAGAGGATAAATTATATGTGATGCATTGAAATCTCCTAAGATCCAATGGTCTGATAACATCTAGAATAAAATTATTTATTTGAAATGATGGATACATTTGAAAAAAAAATCCACCATCTCCTTCTGAGTCTTCTCCCTTAGTAGAGTCACTAACTCAAATGATTTTTTCAATAGAGTCACCACCTTCTTATCAGAAAGAAAATACTTACTGTCTTCTGAGTTCTTTTCCCCCAGTAGAGTCTTAAATATATCACCATAAATTCTAAGTAAAATACAACAATGTTCTTTTGAACAAGTCCCCAACGGAGTCGCCAATTTTTTGGTGCTCAAATCAACAGATTGGATTTCCTATGGATTTTCCAATCCAATGCTTGGAAACCCAAGTGATTTGGCCAACTAACAAGTCACAACCAAGGCAAGGTTGGAACTTCTGGAATTCTGGCTCTGCAAAACCAAGGCTAGTAGTCCTATACCTTGAATTATCCTTCAAGTTACAAGTATTTTTATAGCAGATAAGTAACACTTCAACCTTCTCTCTCAAATATAGCAAGGCACTTGAAAGAAATCTAACTGAAAGCAATATATCATGAACTGTACACTGAAATACTTTAAGTAATTGAAAGAATGTTTAGTAAATGTGTATGTAATTTAAAATGAACAAATAGATAAGATATCACAAAACTATAAACAATGAACTGAATAACTATAATATAAATAATGATTAGACTAGTGTATTATTCTACCATGGGCAATAGAGTCAAGATCATTCCAATCTTATGTTCAACCTCAGAGATAGTTTTACAAGAAAACTTGTCACTTCAAAGGTGTTATGGAATGTACATGCAACCTAAAACAAATTCAAAGATATTTCAAAAGGGTAATACTTCTCAGATGGCAGATCAATTGACTAAGGCCTCAATCAACAGAATTTAACTATGCAAAATGACAAAACCAATTGAAAATATAGATTATGAATCAAATCAAGAAGCATGCACATCAAACTATCACTTTGAATAAGTTCTATTGGTTTATCCAAGGGACTAATTGTAAAATGATAATGAAACTATTACACATGTGAAAGAAAAAGGACTTATCTTTATTGATTTTCAAAAAATAGTACATCAAGGTCCATGTTTATACTTGTTGATCTAAAACTATCCAAATACGTGAAATTGTATTATATTGTATTGTCTTCTCTTTATATTTTACATTATGTATATATGTGTGTTTGAGTGGCTTTCACACCTCTTTAGGGTGAAAAGACACAACTCTTATTATAAATTATTTTGAAAAAATAATAAACTAACTAAAAAATAACTACCTAACTTTCAGATTTGGCTTTGGTAGAAAATCCAAAACACCTTGTGAAAAGATAATATTTCTTTTGGAGATAGGAAACTAGATTTCTCGAACTGGGTCATTTTTAGATTTTCAAATTTTGACCAGCTTCAGCCTCTATCAAAATCATCTTTGTGGCAGGTCTAAATTCCAATATTTTTTGAAGGCTTTGATTAGTTAGTTCTGCTTATTTGTGTCATAAAGTTTCCTTCCTTTGATAATTTTTAGTATGGAGAAACATGCTTCTTGATAATGGATTGGGACTTATAAATTATGAAAATTTAGGGTACTACCACATCGAGCATCATTGGATTTTTCTCATTGGGCAGCTCTATTTTCAGCTCGTCGAGTATCACTATGATTTTGCTTCATCAAGAAATACTGTCTTCTGCTCGTCGGGTATCACTATGAATTTTTTTCCTTGCCTTTACTGATGGTGTGCACTCCATCAGTGTTTTCTTTCACTTAGTGAATACTTGACTTTTATGCATTGTTGAAAGCATAATCTCTGTTCCATTGATTCTTTGAAGTCTTTGGCATTATGTACATGACTATACAAATGATATCAAGTTGATGTCAATGAAAATACAAACCATTAACTAATTTAATGTCTTGCATCATCTTCAACTTAACATTATCAAACATTCAGTCAGTTACATGTCATCAATCTCTCCCTTGGCATTAATGGCAACATACTATATTATCACAGTATACTATTTTTAATACAATATGAAATACAATTGTTGAGATTCATCAAATTACCAAATAGTTTGTTTTGATAATCGATAAAAATGTCTGACCACCGGTAAGCTCTCCGTTAGCTTAGATTTGATTCTTGCATCTTTCTGTGTTTCTTGTACTGATGTGTTGTATTCTCTTCTTGTGTCAATTTCTCTCTTTTGACTATTCTTCTTTGATGTCTCTGTCTCTTATCAACAACTTTCCCTTTGTATATGATTCCTTCATACAAATTCTCTCCCTATGGATATGATCTCTCACTATTTGGATTAATCTGATAATGAATAATTTCTTGTGATAATATGGATACATTTTCTCCCATTGACAACAATGCCAAACAAATATTTTACAAATATCTAACATTCATGTCAAACAATTATTTTCTTCTATCCATAATATATTCCTTGAATTTCCCTTATCCATCAGCAATAAAACAATATGCTCTGGTGCTCGGTTTTGATATATACCTTTATGTATATAGATGTAGCTTTGAAGTTCATCTTTTTGCTTGCATAAACATGAATGATATTTTGATAATATATAGGCTGATGCAGCCTTCAGTCCTTTACTAATTGGTAGACAAGGGTTTGACTCCTAGTCTCTTTCTCAAGTACTCAAATGTATCCTTGGGCAGTGGCTTGGTGAAGATATCAACCAATTATTCTTTTGATTGCACATAGTCAAGTATCACCTCTTTTTCTTGAACTTGTTCTCTTAAGTAATGATACTTGATTGCAATGTGTTTTGTCTTGGAATGCATGACTAGATTCTGGGAAATGTTTATTGCATTGGTGTTATGACAATAGATAATCACTGGTTCTAAGATATTCATATTTATACCTTCCAACAACTATTTGATCCATGCAATATTTGAGCAATTTACAGAAGCAACAACATTTTCTTCTTCTGCAGTAGACTGAGAGATCCATCCTTGCTTCTTGCTAATCCATGTGACAAGTCTGTCACCCATAAAAAATACTCCTCTAGTTGTGCTCTTTCGGTCATCAAGATTTCCAGCCCAATCAGCGTTGGTAAACACTTTTAGTTTAAATTTTCCTTCTCTTCTATACCATAAGACAAATTTCTCAGTATTCTTCAGATATCTTAAGATTCTTTTCACAATAGTCATATGTGATTCCTTGCGGTTAGCACAAAATCTAGCAACAATTCCTACTGCATGTGCAATATCTGGTCTAGTGTTTACAACATACATGATTTTTCATATCATTGATCTTTACAAAGTCTGATTTACCTCTATTATCTTGTCTTCCTTTGTTAATTTGCATCCAGTAGCCATCAGTGTTCCAACAGGTTTGGAATCTTCAATCTTGAATATTTTTAGGACCTCTTTGATGTATTTGGACTGTGTACTGAAAATACCTTCACTTTGTTGAATGATCTGTAGACCAAGAAAGAACTTGATCTCTCCAAACATATACATCTCAAACTCTTTGCTCATCTCATCAGAAAATGATTTTCATAGCATATCATTACCACCAAATATGATGTCATCGACAAATATTTCAACAATCAAAGTGTTAGCATCAGTATATTCTTTTAAGTAAAGATTACTATTTTCACTAGTCCTTATGAATCCAATACTTATTAGATAGGAATAAATTCATTCATACTAAGCTCTAGGAGATTTTTTTAATCCATATAAGGCTTTGTGAAGTCTACATACCATGTTTCTCTTGTCTGGATCCACAAACCCTTCTGGTTGTTCAATGTATACCTCTTCTTCAAGTATTCCATTTAGGAATGTTGACTTTACATCCATTTGATATACTTTAAATCCTTTATATGCAGCATAAGAAAGTAGTATTCTTACTCCTATCCTAGAAATGGGTGCAAAGGTCTCTCCATAGTCTATACCTTCCTCTTGTGCATACCCCTTGCATACTAGTCTTTCTTTGTTCCTTGTGACTTCTCCATTCTTGTTCAGCTTGTTCCTGAATATCCACTTAGTAACAATGACATTTTTGTCATCTGGTCTTGGCACAAGTGACCATGTTTTTTTCTTCTTAATCTGCTCAATCTCATCATTCATAGAACTTATCCATTCTTCATTATCTAGTGCAGCATTGGCAAATTTTGGCTCAACTCACAAATTAAGCAATTTGAGTTTAAAGACTTACTTCTTGTTCTTGTACCAGCTTTCTTATCTCCTATGATCTAGTCCTCTGGATGGTTCCTTCTTACATATCTTGCAAGTATAGGTACAACTCATTGTGTATCAACTTGTTCTTCATTACCTTGCACATTATCTTGATCATTATCCTGACCGTTGGTAACAACATTCTGACTGTCGGTTGCAACATTCTATTGTTCTAGAATTAAGCACTGTTGCTCGGGTAGAGTTATGGGTTCTTCACAATATACAAAATTGTTGTATTCTTCTAGTTCTTTTGTGCTTTCCAGTTCATTCTTTTCTGTAAATTCATCAATCTTCACATTTGCACTTTCAACTATTTTGTTAGAAGCCTTTGTTAGACATTTAAAAGCTTTGTTCTTGGTAGAATACCCCAAAAAAATACCTTCATCACTTTTGGCGTCAAGCTTTTCATTTCTATCATCCTTTAAGACATAACATTGACTACCAAATGTTTTGAAGTAACTTACATTGGCTATTTTACCATAGCATAGCTCATAAGGTGTCTTCTTTGTGTCCTTCTTTAATTGTACTATGTTAAGTGTATAAATAGCAATTCTAACAGCTTCCCTCCAGAAGATTTGGGCGATGTCCTTTTCTATCATCAGTGTTCTTGCACAATCAACTATTGATCTGTTCCTTCTCTCAGTAATCTCATTTTTTTGTGGTGTTCTTGGTATAGAAACCTATCTTTTTATACCATGCTCATTATAGAAATTAGTGAATTCATCTGATATAAATTCTCCTCCTCTATCTGATCTTAAAATTTTTAGATCCTTACCACTTTGTTTTTCTACCATAGCCTTATACCATTTAAACATCTTGAATGCTTTAGATTTTTCTTTTAGAAACATGACTGTCATCATTCTAGAGTAATCATCAACAAAGAGAATAAAATATCTATCTCCATAATAACTTTTTGTCTTCATAGGTCCACATAAATTAGTATGGACTAATTCTAGAATATCATCGGATGTATGGGTTTTACTTTTGAAACTAGACTTTGTCATTTTACCTTTTTGACAATTTTTGAACATGATGTTGTATGGCTTTGTCATCATCCGTAAGCCTCTTACACTTCTTCTTCTGCTTATTTTCATCATGTTGTCAAAATTCACATGACACAATATTTTGTGTCAAAATTCACATGACACAATATTTTGTGTCAAAATCATATGTCTTGATTTCTATTCATTAAGAAAGTGGTGTTAGTATCTGTTGACGGGGTTTTGCTGACCGGGTCTGCCAATAGTCATAAATTGTCACCAGGTTCCGGGGATACCGGCCAACTCTGCCTACAAAGGTTGTCCAGGGGAATTAAATTTCCCGGGCCTTCAAGCACCTGGGTGTCAGGTCATGACAGTGCGGGGCTTGATTGGGAGAAGTGACTATTTTTGAGGGGGATAGCTGGTTTCTTCAACTCATTACCTCTGAAGATTCAATAAAGTAAGGTTTCCCCTAGCATTCTATACTTAGCAAATAAAATAAAATAAAAAAGATCCTGCAGGGCTAGAAACATTTCATCTAACTATAGTCATGTTTAAACATTTAGAACATCAATAATACTCTGACATACTATACTAAATACTGAAGAAATACATAACCATCAGTTAGAACTTCATCAGTAGCGAGAGAAAAGAGGTCATTTATCTATTTTAACATATCAAAGTAGAAGACATAAAGAACATAAAACATGAAATACCATTAACTCAGAAGTAGGAATGCCAACAACAACATTGCACAGAACTCTTCCTTCTTCATTAATATCTCTTCCAGCAAGCACTGGTGCATGATACAAGTGTGGCTCCAGGGGAGCATCTAACTATTAAAAATACAATAATGGAGCATTGAGCTCTGCAACTTAAAAATGAGAAATCACTTTGCTATTGCTATGGACAACAAAATCTTCAATTTTGCCGAACCTTGGAAATGGGCCGGTCTGGCTATTTATACAACTATCTTCTAACCCTAACCCTATTTTACATCATGTTTCAATAAAATACAATATATGGGGGCCGGTACTACCTGCGCCACCCTACAAAAGACCTTGAGATAGAATAGGTCTTCCATGTCAGAAGAATGAGAGAAGAATATATAGCGAAAGAATTGGCCTCGAGAAGAGAGCCAGGAAGGAGAAGGAAGAAAGTAGGTCCCCCGGGGATCGAGGCTACATGCCTCATAAATGGGAAATGTGGCACCCTGTCTCCAATGTGCCAGGTGTACTTTTGAGTGGCACCTCGAGAAGACCATCCTGTCAGAAAATCAACTGCCGAGTTGACGCCTCCTTGAAGTAGCCAACCACCCTCTGACAGCCTTTATTAACCACTTTTGAAAGTGACTGGTCAGCCTCGGGGACCGGGACACGGATTACTCGAAAGAATACAAAATTTTTGATCCGGGACTCAGGGACCCGGGAACTTATGTCCCCAAAAGAATAAAGAATACCCAACGCTTGAATTTTCCCCGGCCTCCAGAGAAAGCTCAAGGCTGCTTATTATCATTGAAATCCTGGAGGAGATAGAAAATGCCATCTTCATCAATGTCTTTTAAGCTGGCCCTTCGGTAGTTGGCCACTTCAATCTGTTCCCCCAGGTCCAGAATATTTTCTTTGAACTTGTCAGCCATCCTTGCCACGTCATGACCACTAAGTATCATGCGAGTTAACTTTGCCATCTAGGCCCCATCTATCCCCTCTAGAGATTGATACTAGGACTTCATTATTTCATCAAAACTCCCCAAAACTAAATCTTTAGGGGTACATGTATCTGTGCTAAGGGGATCAGCCCCAGAAGTCTTTATTACAAAATATTTATATAAATTGAAAGAATATTTAACGGTGTTAACCTTATCTTGCAGAGACCCTACCAGTTGCTTGATTACCTCCAATGTGAGGTCAACTCTGGAGTGCTAGGTTCTCACAAAATCAAATGACTCATCCCCCAGAATTCCAGATTTAGAAATAATATCTTCTCCCAGGGTAAGGAGTTCTTCTAGCTCCACCTTCCATGCCTGATAATTCTCGGCATCACCCTCCCACAGTTCAATAAGAATCTCTACCAGGTGTTTCCTATCTGCAGGGTGACCCACTCATCCACTACCTGGGCTTTCTTCTTCATTACTCGTAGGGAGTCTATGTCACTCTATGGTAGATCTTCAGAGGTGGAGGCCTCCGGAGGAGTTGCATTGATGGGTCGATCCAGCTTAGTGAGCAACCCGATAAGGTTGATGTTCTTTACCTTTTCTGCTTTGAGCCTCTGGGATTCCTTTTCATAATGGGCCTCCACTGCCCTTGCTACCTCCTTCAGCAAATCTACCTCACCTTGCTTTCCCCTTTTTCCTAGGGAAACCTCTACAACATTATAGTCCCCGGGCTCTGTGGTTGCTTCATCGACGTCTGGGGGAGGTGTTGTCACAACAGCAACTGTTTCTCCGCCCAGCCCATTTTGAAGGGTATGAACTATTTGGGCTTTCTTGGCCTATGGCGGGGCCTGGACATGGGCCATCATTTCGGCCAGGGAGAGAGGAGTCACGGGAGCGGACTGAGATTTTCTTTTCCTGCTCTCTATTAGCCACTGAGGTGGGAGGGGTGGCCTTCCTGCCAGAATTTGTTCCCTCAGTTCTTCCCCAGTGTTCTGTGGCTGTTGTTCCTCAATGACATGGACCTCATCCATCCCTTTCCCTGCATCTACTTCTTCTGTAGCAACAGTCTCTTCAACCTCCATCTCCTCAGCCTTGTTCTCTGTGTCTATTACTAGGTCTGAACTCTAGTAGGCTTCCTCGGGGATTTCTTCTTCAAGCTGCTCATCTTGTTGCTCTTCTTCTACTTCCGGGGCCTCTTCCTCTATTGGCACCTCTTTTCGCAGTAGGGGAGGTTTTGGGCCAAGATTTAGAGTTTAGGCCATTGTAATCACCTGCCCAAAGGTTGTTCCCAGGAGTGGCCCCTGGAACATGGCGGCTGGGGTTACGGTTATTCCCAAAGATCTGGTTCCCCCAGTGAATGCCATTTGTTCACCCTGTTTTTGTTGGTCCGCTCCCGGACCTTGCATCACTTGAGCCCCGGAGGCAATCTTTGGCTCTGGCTCTTTCTCCTCTACCTGCTTTTCTTGTTCCTGTGCAGGTTCTTGTTTGGGAGCTTCCTACTTTGCAGCTCCCGATTCTACCCCGGGGACCTCTGTCTCTATTTGTGTATTGTCCCCCTACAAATTTATGAACTCTTTGACTATAAATACATCAAATTATTCTCATGGAGGGGGACTAGATGGGACCTCAATAGGCTCTACTTCCTTCTCTAGCTCCAGGGAACTGGAAGAGAGGATCTCTACTTGTTGGGGTTGGGATGCTCCCGGCCCCGGCTCTACCTTAGGATTTTTACTGAGCTTCTTCTTTCTCCTGGTAACCAGAGGTGGCCCCACATCTCTTATTGCTGCCGCCTCCATGGGATTGACCCCCATTGCCTTCACCATTAAGGCTGCTAATGACAAAAAGGAGGAGGGACGAAGTGGCCCGGCCATGAGCGGTGGAGTGGCCAGCCGCGTTATTAATTGCTCTTTCATCTGCTGGGAGGCTGCCACTGATTGCTTTATTTGTTCCTTGATGGAGACTTCTTGCATAGGAGGGGTCGTGTCTATTCCTTTCCCTTTATCTGATCCCTATGAAGAAGTCTCGGCCCCCGGAGTCAACTTTGGTACTGGCTGTGGAGTTAATTTTGGCGTTGGCTGGGCTACTCGGCAGGTACTTCTGGGGCACACCTTCTTGAAATAGGCGTGACTTCACTCGACCACCTCTCGAGTGAAGTCTTCAATTGTGGGTCCTTCCTTGGCACTCCATTTTACTGGTGGGAGAGCCTTTGTATCGATCCCCTTTGCCTTGTATTGGGGATCGACTGTGGGGGCGGCATCTGAGAATTCTGCCAGGAACCTCTGGAGCTTCAATTTTTGCATCATGTCTGCCATCATTCTGACGTAGTGCCTACTCCGCACCTCCACATCATCTTGGAAATCTACCCAGAAGTTCTCCATATGGATACAATGGGGCTCTGAAGCCCGGGGCAGTGCCGTTGCAATCCTTCCGTGCGGATCAAAATTTTTCCGTGCTAAGTAGAATTCTTGCAAGTTGTAACTTTTTAGCTCATTGTCTACCTCCTTTGCGGTGACCAGGCTGCATGTATAATTCCCATAGGTGATTGGGAATGGAATTTTGGGTATCTTTTTGAGGACAAAGAGGGCATGCACCTCCATCATTTTCCTGTAATACTCCAAGAGCACGATCTTGTCCCCATAATGTTTGGGCAACAAGTAGGGTTTCTCAGAGAAGCTGGTGACCCTAATGTAGGTGTGCTATTGGAATTGAATGTAATAATGTCCATAGCTATGGACCAAATTCATCACCTCTGAGGACAGGCGGTATCCGACATCCTAGGTGGGTGTAAGAAGATGATAATAAATGAATGCGTTGTATACCCAGCAAAGCTGGAGAAGCTGGCCTCCCACTGGACTTGTGGGAAATGGTCCAATGGTGCCTTTTGTCCTGGGCCAATCCTGAGCACACCGTATGTAAGTAGGCCATGGGCGTGGGGCCTCTGCTGCGCTAGGGCCTAGAAAACATAGGAAGACATGTAGAATTTCTTCTTCCTATTCAGCTGTTGGAACTATGAGTCGACGTGGTTGGAGATTATTGTCGCCCAGTCGAAGTATCCTCCCTTGGTGGAGATGCCGAGGAGGAAATAATACATCCATCAAGCAAAATCTTGGGCGGAGGGCTGCCCAAAGACCCGNATGCTATCATCTCCATCTGGATGCTCTCTTTAAATTCAGAACAGGGAATTTCTATCTTCATTATTTTAGGGTCCCTCTTTGGGGCCTTGAGCCAATGGGTATTCATATATACCCAGGCGGCATCCTCCAACTCTGTGAATTGGGCCAAGGCATCAGTCCTTGTAACTACTGAGGCCTTATCGAATTGTGGGATTCTCAGGCTTGCCTGGAATGTGACTGGATCGAGGGATACCAGAGGAGTAGGGTATCTAGTGGGCTCTACAGCCACGAGTATGATGGCCCGAACAGAATAGTTGTAGTTGGTGGCCAGTGTCAAAATAAGCTCCAGAGATTGCATGAAGCATGGGAAACAAGCTTCCCTAAGGATTCTGGAGTTCTCAACGTTGAGCGCCAACTCATCTCCAGCCTGTCACTCGATGTGCATTATTTTTACCAAGGCATGCATCTCCGGCCATGTTTCGACGCTGGTGTCAGTGATAATATTAACCTTGGACTCAATATTTGAGCCCATAATGATGTTGTCTTGCACAAATTTCATAGTCAGGGGCATCTTCTCTAGGGCTTTCTCCATCTTAGACTTTACTGCTGCCCTGGTTTCTGCTGCGGAAGGTAGCTCTAGACTTTCAGGTGGAGAAGATGCGGATGCTTCAGACATGTTTGGAAAATGAACTCTAGGAACCTGTGAGATAAAGCGATGATCAGAACGCATTAATCAAAAAAAATTTTTGGGGTCCGGAGATCTTACCACCGTGATGTCCACTTTTCCCAAAAAGTTAGTTTCATGCAAAGATAACCAAAAAGCACATGCATCACATAAACTTAAGATTTTATTAGACATATGGGTCTAGGGATTTTATCACACTTGGTAAAGACACAGGATGGATGATGGTAGGAGGCCCAAAGCCTGGAGAAGTAACCGTTGGTGACGACATGTAAAAAGGAAATTCATAGAGCCTACGTGGGCGCCACGTGTGTAGGTATTAAATGGAAGTTATGGCGATGACGGCGGAGCCAACTGTTTGAACACGCAAAAAGTGAAGGCCACTTGGCTGGAATTGATTGTGCACATGGGACATAAATGAGGTTCTGACTGGCTTTATGGAGGAGAGAGAAAACCACCTGTTTGAAACCAGCCAAGAGCCAAATTTCAAACAGGTGGTTTTCTGCCCCGACGTGAGTTCCTGGGAAAAAAACTAGCAACACAGGCAAATCGACCAGCTTATCAAGGCACCTGAAAGGATATACACTAAGGCTGAAAGATATATACATGGGAGGGAAGGGATATACAAAGACTATATACAAATAAACACACATATACATAAATATATAATGCGGAATGACGTCCACAGAAAACTAGACAAGGAAGAAACTGAAAATAGCTATCTACACATTTACAAATGGACCACTTCTACATAGAGGATGGATAACCCTCTGGTAGAGCCGACCCACCAACGGGTGGTAGAACCAGAAAACAACAAACAGATCAAACAGAAAAATGACAAAACAAACTAGACAAAAGAAACCAAACAAAATAGAAGAAAACCAGAGAGGTGGGAACGGAAAGACCAACCTGAGAACGTAGAAGGTGGAGGAAAGGAAGGAGTTACTACCATGAGAGCTCTGCAACAGCTACAGCTCGTTAGACGGTCATAATTGCCACCATAAAGCACTCATAATTTCCTGAAAATGACTGGAATTGTTAAGCGTTGATTATCACTAACTCTCTACAAATTTCTCTGTTAATCACTTTGAAATTGCTCTGTTAATCACTCTGAGTGCTCAGGAGTTTTAATCATGGTCAATGTGAAAGTGATAGATGAGTCCTATTTATACCCGTGGTAAAAAGGGTAATCCTCCTCCTTTTGGTAATCTCCGGACAAGTAAACCTCTGGACCCCGAGCTCGGGGATTCCCCGCGATGATATTCTTAAGAACAATGTGGCAAAGAATCCCAGAGTCTGGAGGCCAGCGCCCAATGAAGAACGACCTCCGGGACTAGAGTCCCGAAGGAGAAAACCAAACAAACAAAACACCACACCGGGGAAGAAAACCCCGGAGAAAGAAAACAAAAGGGAAAGAAAGACAAAAGGCAAAGCCGCAAGAAAAAACAAACAAAAAAGACAAAAAGGGGGACCCAACATTTTGCACACAAAATGTAGGGATGGGGATGTAGGGAATAAAAAATGGCGACTATCTAGGACAAATGCCTTAGCACATTTGAGAACTATAGAATCTCTGGTTAGCAAAACAAGAACAGGCCGCTTCCTGAAACGTCTGACAGGCCGAGAGAAACATATCTGAGAGAATCCAACCCACACGGGAATCATTCTAGAGTCCTTCATCAGTGGTGTCACATGTGCTTTGGAAGGAAATCAAGCGGATGACCTTTGGGAGGAGTAGAGAAGAGGCACTAATTACATCGAACCGGTCATCAATTTGCTCGTTTCCCCTGGAGGCCAGAGTTTTGTCCAGCTTTTCCTCCTTTGTTATTTTGTTTGTGTCTGGGTGGGGAAGGTGGTACTTCTTTCACCACTAAGCTTAATCTTAGCTAATTTTAATGGTGGTACTTCTTTCACCTATCCACCTATACTTAGATGTTCGAAGAGGGGATAAAGCTCTAGACCCAGAAAAAATTTCTTAAAGTTTCAGACCTAGGTCAACCAATTAGTACAACCGATCTACCCTCAGCGTGTCTGATTACTTGTTCCTAATATTATTTATGTTCACTGATTGCTAGACTCCTAGAGACAACACCCGATGGAGATTTCTCAAAATGTGCCACAACCTGTGAAACAATCACAGAGACCGGGCTGACTCCATCGTGCTAAAGATAGATTTTGAAGTTCACCATGCCGTAGACATTGTATTGGAAACCAGAGTTATGCAAAGCATTCCAATTCCTGCAAGACGGAACAAAATGCCGGAACCCCGGAAGAAAACCGAAAGCAAAAACAAAAACAACAAAAGAGGACTACCCCAGAGGACAGTCGACAAGGATATTTACAAGACAAGGTCCCTCGCAATGAGGCACCCGGAAGAAATATTTACAAGCAGATGGTTTTACATATAATAAAACTTTGGGCAAACTTACCCTACTCAAAGTAGTGTTTGAAAAACTGTCCATGAACAAGCAATGCGACAAGTTTCCCAGTCAGGGTGTTAAGGCGGTAAGTATTTGCCCCGCAGATTTATGAGATTAGGTATGGTTTGAGCCAGAGCCATTGGAACTTGGTATGCTTTCCTTTCTTCTCTCGGGCCTTGTCCTACAACAGGCCCAGATCCAAGATCTGAAAAGCCTTGTATTGGGCTCTTCTGTCAAACCATCATTTTACCACTGCTTGATGATGCGCAAAATGTTCAAGGGCTGCGTCTTGCTATTCTTTCATCCACACAAAATTTAAGAGCCAAACCTCCACGATGTTGTCCCTGTTGTCAAATTCCTACATAAATTGCAAAACTAGGATCTGTAAGTTGACTGGGAATATAGGGTTCTGACCATAAACCAAATGGAACAGGGATGTTCCCAGGGTGGCCTTAATACAAATGCGATCTGCCTAGAGGGAAAATTTCATCTTTTGGTGCCAATCCCAGGGATTCTGTTCTAGCGGGTGTTTGATCACTTCAAGTAGATTTTTGTTCGTTGATTCAGCAATGCCATTCCCCTAGGGGTAGTAGTTGCTGGAAAAATTCAAAGTGATTTTTCGATTGTAGGTCCATTTGAGTAACTATGCCGAAGAAAATGCTGGACCATTGTCACATACCAAAGCAAAGGGCATTCCAAACCTTGTGATGATGTTTTCTTCTAGGAATTTGATAACTACGTCCCTCGTTTTATTTTTGCAAGGTATAGCCTCAGACCACCGGGTGCAGTAATCAGTAGCAGTTAGAATGTATCAATGATTGGCAGATGAGTTGGGGTTGATTTCCCCGATGAAGTCAAATGCCCACTGGGCGAAGGGTCTAGCCTCATAGACTGTCTATAAAGGCATGGCTGGGTTACGCTCACGATGCACTATGGTTTGGCAAGCATGACATTTCCTAACATGAGTGTAAATGTCCTTGAATATACAGGGCCAATAGTATTCGGCCCAAAGGATCTGATGGGCAGTGGTGTCGGCTGAGCCATGCCCGGTTCCAAACTTCCCATGAAATTCATTAATTACTTTCACAGCTTGGTATTTGTCGATGCATCGGGGGTACACTCCCTCGTAGTTTCTGTGGTAGAGCATGAAATTTTTGATCATGAAGTGAGCACTCTTCATCCGCAGGGCATGAAATTTGTGGGGAGGTAATCCCTCCAGGCATTTATTATTTAGTAACAAGTATACCAAATCGGTATACCATGGGTCTTGAGTAATGGACTCCACTGTGTAAATCTGACATTCTATGCGGGGAGCCTCTTCTACCATTGCTCGACTTAGTCCCTGGCCCTGGACTATCTTCATGGGCTACATTTCTAAGTTATATTCCTGGAGGATGGCCATCCATTTCCCCCGTCTCTCGCCCAACTCGCTCTGCATCAGCAGGGACTTGACGGCCTGGTCTGGAATGATAGCATGTACCTTGCTTCGGAGAATATAATTCTAGAATTTCTTCACAATGCGAACTAGAGCAAAGGCCTGCTTTTCTAGTGATGAATATCAGACTTTAGTGTTTTTGAAGGGGGAGCTCATGAAAGATATTGGTCTTTCTTCCCCTTCAACCTTTTGGGTCAACACTGCCATGGCAGAATGTGGTGAAGCAAAAGAGTAAATGTAAAACGGAAGGGAATAGTCTAGACTAGCCAGGGCAGGTGCATCCATTATTGTCTGTTTAATCTGGGTGAACACCTACTTTTCTTCAGGACTCCACTAAATCTTGGTATCCTTCTTCATCATCTCATTGAGCGGTTTAACTCTTTCTGCGAATCCTGTGATGAACCGCCGTACGAAGTTAATCTTTCCGAAGAAGGATCGCATCTCTTTCTTGCTACTAGGCATTTGTAAGTTTAGCAATGCTTCAACTCTATCAGGGTCAATGGATATACCCTTCTCAGAGATGATATGCGTGAGCAACTTCCCCTCGGTGATCCCGAATATGCACTTCTTGGGGTTGAGGGATATTCCATACCGGCGACATCTTTCACAAATCTGAGCGAGATGGGCGGGATGGTTGCACCTGTCCCGAGAAAAGATGGTCAAATCATCCATGTAGATGATTATGCACCGATTCACAAGACCCTCGAATACAATGTCCATGGCCTTTTGAAATGTAGCCCCTACATTGATTAGACCAAAAGGCATTCTTCTGTAAGCAAACGTCCCCCACTTGGTGGTAAACACTATTTTCTCTCTATCTTCATACTTGACCATGACTTGGTTATATCCCAAGTATCCATCCAAGAAGGACATCATCTAGGACCCATTCACTATCTGCAACACCTCATCCAATGAAGGGAGAGGGTGATTATCTTTCTTGGAGGCCTTGTTCAAATTTTGAAAATCCACGCAAAGGCGGATCTCACCGTTCTTCTTCCTCACAGGGACCAGGTTGGCAACCCACGTAGTATGCCAGATTAGGAAGATTATCCAGGTTGATAGTAGTTTATCTACCTCTTGATGAATTAGAGGCTCTATCAGGGGGTTGACTGGTCTTTGCTTTTGCCGAAAGGGCTTAGAATCAGGTTTCAGGGGAATAGTATGGGTCATGATGGATGTGTCATATGTTTTCAAGTCTTCATAACCCTAGGCAATTACGTTGATGTATTCTCAGAGAACCATGAGAATCTTCTCCTTTTCCTTAGGGGAACAGGAGGTACCAATGTGAATAATCTTTTCCTCATCGGGCTGGCCGATGTTAACCTTTTCAAACTTTCCTCCCTTAGAGGAGGATGACACCTTCTCCCGGGCCTGAGGGTTCGAGTCAAAGATTCATTCTAGTGCAACCATCCCCTTTGGGATGGTGTTAGTAGGTAGGTCCATGATCCCATCATCTTCATCACCCTGCCTAGTATCATCATGGTCTCGTTCTTCCACTATCTGGTTCTCAAAGACACCAACATTTGCCATGAAGGCCAGGATATGTTGATCGTCCTCAAAAACCTGAAAGTGGGTGACATTATCTGGAATGGACAGGGTGGGGACCATCTCAACTGAAAATCTCTGAAGTCGCGAGCTGGCCATTGGCTCAAGTGTGCTGGTAGAAATGGCAAGGGCATCTGGGACATAATTCTATCACCGGGGAATGAGGTCTATGTCGAAGGCATCGAAATCTTCAATAAGGCTCCAAGCCTGATTGCGGTATGCGGCTAGCCTTTTGTCGTGACATGTGTATTGACTCCGAACTTGTTTAACAATCAACTCTAAATCACCCAGAGCCCAGAGGCTGGTGACACCTTTCCTTAATGCAAATAAGAGTCCAAGGACCAAAGCCTCGTACTTTGTGACATTGTTTGTATAGTTAAACTACAGTCTGTAGGACGTGAGGAAGGACTTCCCTCATGGGTTGATTAGTTCTACCCCAGCCCCGTAGCCTTATTTGGATCGGGACCCATCGAACTTAAGGGTCCACAAGTCATTGTTCGTAATCTAGGGCTGGGAAAGGGGAGTAGTCTTTAGATTATTGCTGGGAGACTTAGGGGTTCCCTCTCGGACTATCGGCGTGAAAGTAGAAGTTACCTCCAGAGTTGTTTGGATTTGGGATTCTCAGGGAAGTGGCACCAAAGGAGTGCATCCCGTAGGAACATTGGGCCCTGGGGAATCAGTTACATGTTGTTTATTCTGGAAGGTATTGAGGTGCCAGTTAGCGATCGAAAGACATGGCCCACACTCGAGCTCTGAATGTTTCTGGTAGTGTACTCGGCACCAAGTGCCAGACAGGAGTGTGGAAAGGGTTGTTGTGGCACCTGGAGAGTTAACCTCAACTCTCATCTTTTCTTCTAGGTCTTGGGCCCTTTGCAGCACTGCGGGATCCTCTCCGGGGATGAAATTGAATGTTAAAATTTCAAAGGGTCGGTACACCCCCAGAGAAGTCTCAGATAAAAGGACCTCATTGACCCTTCCAACTTTGGTAAGGGCCTGTTTCATCCGGGGTTCACTTTTGACCCGGATCTTATTTGATTCTCCTTCCCACGGAAGCCATAAATGTGTGAAGTCAGTTGAAAAGTATCCATTCAAGGACTTAGACCAATTCTGACTTAGTAACATCCCGTAAGTCTCTCAGATGTCCACCACTTGGATGTCAATTATGCTGGCTATCCTGGGGTCTTGGATAAGTTGTATCCAGACGTTCTTCAATTCCCCCACCATTTTTATAGTAGTCTTATCCAGCTAGATCACTGCACCATTGGATGGGGTGGGATGGAATCTGAGCTTCTGACAAATGGACGAGGGCATGATGTTACCCGAAGCTCTGAAGTCTACTAGGTAGTTGTGTATATTTTTTCCTTGGATATTCAGGCCTAGTAGGAAGGGGGGATCCTCATTGTTCCCCCGGAAGACGGCTGCGTTAGCATCTTCAAATGAGATAGTCTTAGGCGGGCGACTGATGGCTTTTGAGTTCCCTAAGAGCTTCAGAAGAGACTTCTTCTGCTCAGGATAGTTTAGCAAAACCTCCATCAAGGTCATGGAGGTGGTGGTCTATTCTAACGCCTTCGTAATGTCAAATCTTCCTCCCGGGAACTAGTGATTTTCCTCGGTGAGATATTTTTCTTTGTTAGAGCTAGGAACTTTTGGAGGAGCGGGTTGGTCAGTCATGTTATTCCGGGGAGGGGGAGTATCTTTGATAGGAGGTTTGGGGGTGTAAGCTAGTACTTTACCAACCTGACTTTGAGTATTATATGGAGCCAACGGGTTAGTAAAGGCATTGGCCTTGAAGGGCGGGATAGATTCATCAAAGAATCCCTACAATTCAGATTCTTCTTTATCTTCCCCGGAAGTTCTAAAGAAGATGGTGTCACAGGTTAAGGCACTGTGGGTTGGCTCTTAGACAAGAGGCTCTGGAGGGGTGGTATCATGCGACTGCTGCCTATCTAGCTGGGAGATCATGATGACCTTCTCCAAAGTGGCATAATTCACCTCATTGTGTGAACCCGTGTCATGAAATCTACACCAATTAGTCATGGGCTGGAAGTCTATAACGGGTGTGAAATGTGATGGCCCAGCACCATTTTGGTTGGCATTTTAGTTCAGAGGTGGGCCTCCATTATTCGTGTTATTATTCCATTGTTGTTGATTGGGCCTAGACCCGTTATTGAAGTTTCTTCCTCCAGCATTGTTGTTTCGTTGGCCAGAGAAAATGTTTCCCCTCTGGGAATTTGAATTCTAGGGCGTGTAGTACCCCACCTTCAGTTGGCCCATGTCCACTGTCAAGGTGGATAACATTCGCCAGAGGGATTTGACCTCAGTGGTCAACTAAGTGTTGGTGTCATAATGTGACGGTTTTTGTTATTGTTGGTTTCCCGTGAAGGCAGTAGTATTAGCCAGAGTCGAGGGCGGAAATCCTCCATTCGTGAACAACTGAAAGAAGGGCACTCCAGACGGTTGTGTTTGAGACTATTGTACCTACTGTGGTTGATTCCAGGGGAAAACTTCCAGACCTGGTACCGTCTGGGTCTGCATTGGGTAAACATATCGGGCCTGCTGGTCTATCAGGGGTGGCAGAGAATTCATCGTCATTAAGGGGGCTCCTATTGCTAGATTGGGGTTGTATCCCCCAGCATACGAAGTTCTGCCAGGGATCGTGTTGAAGGGCGTACTCTGCCCAATCCTGCCTGGGGATTTGTTGAGACCACAGGACAATTCTAAAGCTAGGTTATAGACTTTTGCCAAGGTGTCCCGGTCGCCCGCGGCGGTTGTTATCTAAAGGAGAGTGGCAACGAAAGGGTCCATCGCGTTATGATAGGTTTGTATGGTTACTTTTGGGGATGGAATAAAAGGGCCCGTGCATCACTTCAGGGCACGCTGGAATCTATGGTTGAATGCTGCAAGAGGTTCATTGGGTTCCTTCTTGATGGAGATGAATTGGCTATGGGACCAGGCTAGGTCCACATGCACGCGAAAGGCAGCCAGGAAGGCATCCTCCATGTCTTGCCAACTATTTATGGAGTTGGCAGGAAGGTTAAGGTACCAATTCAACTCACCTTGCCCTAAAGACAAGGGGAACATCTGAGTCACAACATCCTCATGTTGGATCCAGTGTCAATTCATGCAATCTTTGTATGCCTATAAGTGTTCTTCCGCAGTCCACGAGCCTAAGTGCTCATATCATGGGAAGATCTTCCCTGGGTGAGAGGGTAATTCATTGATTGCACCTAAAAAAGTGCCCATTGGGGACCTGGTGTTTCTGAAATATGTAGCCATTAGGGGAGCTATATGTTGGGTAGTTTGGGTATTGGTTCCCAGGATTTCCTGGGAAGATTGGGTATTCTGAGGTATGATAGACCCCTAGACAATAGCGGCTGATATGACTCTCGAGGTCTATTTCTTTTGAGTAGGAGGCTCAAGTTCGATAAACTTTTCAGGATTCAGGGTAGACCTAAGGACTCTTTCAAATTTCACTGGGAAAAGGACCCAATCCCACTGAAGGCTTGCCTCTTAAAACTATAACTCAGGGAACCCTCAAGAGGTGTAAAATCATAATCTCAGGAGGGGGATGAGTTCATGCCCTCCTTCTAGTGCCAGTTTATGTTGACGGGGTTTTGCTGACCGGGTCCGCCAATAGTCATAAGTTGTCATCGGGTTCCGGGGATACCGGCCAACTCTGCCTGTAAAGGTTTTTCAGGGGAATTAAATTCCCTGGGCCTTCAAGCACCTAGGTGTCAGGTCACGATGGTACAGGGCTCGGTTAGGAGAAGTGACTATTTTCGAGGGTGATAGTTGGTTTCTTCAACTCATTACCTCTGGAGATTCAATAAAGTAAGGTTTCCCCTAGCATTCTATACTTAGCAAATAAAACGAAAAAAAAAAGATCCTGCAGGGCTAGAAACATTTCATCTAACTATAGTCATGTTTAAACATTCAGAACATCAATTATACTCTGACATACTACACTAAATACCAAAGAAATACATAACCATCAGTTAGAACTTCATCAGTAGCGAGAGAAAAGAGGTCATTAATCTATTTTAACATATCAGAGTAGAAGACATAAAGAACATAAAACATGAAATACCATTAACTCAGAAGCAGGAATGCCAACAACATCATTGCACAGAACTCTTCCTTTTTCATTAATATCTCTTCCAGCAAGCACTGGTGCATGATACAATGGTGGCTCTAGGAGAGCATCTAACTATTAAAAATAGAACAATGGAGCATTGAGCTCTGCAACTTAAAAATGAGAAATCACTTCGCTTTTGCTATGGACAACAAAATCATCAATTTTGCTGACCCTTGGAAATGGGCCGGTCTGGCTATTTATAGAACTATCTTCTAACCCTAACCCTATTTTACATCATGTTTCAATAAAATACAATATCTGGGGGCTAGTACTATCTGCACCACCCTACAAAAGACCTTGAGATAGAATAGGTCTACCATGTCAAAAGAATGAGACAAGAATATAAAGTGGAAGAATTAGCCTCGAGAATAGAGCCAGGAAGGAGAAGGAAGAAAGTAGGTCCCCTGGGGATTGAGGCTACATGCCTCATAAATGGGAAATGTGGTGCCCTGTCTCCAATGTGTCAGGTGTACTTTTGAGCAGCGCCTTGAGAAGACCATCCTATCAGGAAACCAACTGTCGAGTTGACACCTCCTTGAAGTATCCAACCACCCTCTGACAGCCTTTATTAACCGCTTCTAAAAGTGACCGGTCAGCCTCGGGGACTGGGACATGGATCACTCGAAAGAATACAAAATTTTGGATCTGGGACTCCCAGATCTGGGAACTTATGTCCCCAAAAGAATAAAGAATACCAAATGCTTGAATTTTCCCTAGCCTCCGAAGAAAGCTCAAGGCTTCTTATTATCGTTGAAAGCCTGGAGGAGGCAGAAAATGCCATCTTCATCAATGTCTTTTAAGTTGGCCTTTCGGTACTTGGCCACTTCAATCTGTTCCCCCAGGTCTGGAACATTTTCTTTGAACTCATCGGCCATCCTTGCCACATCATGACCACTAAGTATCATGCGAGTTAACTTTTCCATCTAGGCCCCATCTATCCCCTCTGGAGATTGATACTGGGACTTCATTATTTCATCAAAACTCCCCAAAACTGAATCTTTGGAGGTACATGTATCTGTGCTAAGGGGATCAGCCCCGAAAGTCTTTATTACAAAAGATTTATACAAATTGAAAGAATATTTAACAGTGTGAACCTTATCTTTTAGAGACCCTACCAGTTGCTTGATTACCTCCAATGTGAGGTCAAGTCTGGAGTGTTGGGTTCTGACAAAATCAAATTACTCATCCCCTAGAATTACAGATTCAGAAATCATATCTTCTCCCAGGGTAAGGAATTCTTCTAGCTCCACCTTCCATGCCTGATAATTCTTAGCATCACCCTCCCATAGTTCAATAAGAATCTCTGCCTGGTGTATAACCTGCCAGGACGTATATAAATCTGGGAGGGTGGATACCAGGAAATGCTGGGTGTTTCCTATCTGTAGGGTGACCCACTCGTCCAGTGCTTGGGATTTCTTCATTACTCGCAGGGAGTCTATGTCACTCTACGGTAGATCTTCAGAGGTGGAGGCATCCAGAGGAGTGACATTGATGGGTTGAGCCAGCTCAGTGAGCAACCCCATAAGGTTGGCATTCTTTACCTTTTCTACTTTGAGCCTCTGGGCTTCCTTTTCATAATGGGCCTCCACTGCCCTTGCTGCCTCCTTCAGCAAATCTACCTCACCTTACTTTCCCCTTTTTCCTAGTGATACCTCTGCAACATTATAGTCCCCAGGCTCTGAAATTGCTTCATCAACGTCTGGGAGAGGTGTTGCCACAATGGAAATTGTTTCTCTACCCGGCCCAGTTTGAAGGGTATGAACTGTTTGGGCTTTCTTGGCCTTTAGCTGGGCCTGGACTTGGGCCATCATTTCAGCCAAGGAGAGAGGAGTCATGGGAGCGGACTGAGCTTTTCTTTTCCTACTCTCTATCAGCCACTGAGGTGGGAGGGGTGGCCTTCCTACCAGAATTTGTTCCCTTGGTTCTTCACCAGTGTCATGTGGCTGTTGTTCCTTAGTGACGTGGACCTCATCCGTCCCTCTCCCCGCATCTACTTCTTCTACAGCAACATTCTCTTCAACCTCCATCTCCTCAACCTTGTCCTCTGTGTCTATTACTGGGTCTGGACTCTGGTAGGCTTCCTCAGAGATTTCTTCTTCAAGTTGCTCGTCTTGTTGCTCTTCTTCTACTGCCGGGGCCTCTTCCTCTATTGGCACCTCTTTTGGTAGTAGGGGAGGTGTTGGGCTGATATTTAGAGTTTGGGCTGCTATAATCACCTACCCAAAGGTTGCTCCCGGGAGTAGCCCTTGGAAAGTGGCGGCTGGGGTTATGGTTATTCCTGAAGGTCTGGTTCCCCCAGCGGATTCCATTTGTTCATCCTACTTTTGTTGGTCCACTCTCAGACCTTGCATCACTTGAGCCCCGGAGGAAATCTCTAGCTTTGGCTCTTTCTCCTCTACCTACTTTTCTTGTTCCTGTGCAGGTTCTTGTTCGGGAGCTTCTTGCTCTGCAGCTCCTAGTTCTGCCCTGGGGACCTCTGTCTTTGTTTTTGTATTGTCCCCTTGCAAATTTCCAAACTCTTTGACTACAAATACATCAAATTATTCTTACGGAGGGGGACTGGATGGGACCTCAACAGGCTCTACTTCCTTCTCTAGCTCCAAGGAACTGGAAGAGAGGATCTCTACTTGTTGGGGTTGGGATGCTCCCGGCACCGGCTCTGCCTTAGGCTTTTTGCTGAGCTTCTTCTTTCTCCTGGTAACCAGAGGTGGCCCTGCATCTCTTATTGCTGCCACCTCTATGGGATCCACCCCCATTGCCGTCACCATTAAGGCTACTAATGACGGGGAGGAGGAGGGATGAAGTGGCCCGGCCATGAGCGGTGGAGTGGCCAGCCGCGTTATTAATTACTCCCTCATCTGTTGGGAGGCTACCATTGATTTATTTATTTGTTCCTTGATAGAGACTTCTTGCATAGGAGGGGTCATGTCTATTCCTTTCTCTTTATCTGCTCCCTGCGAAGAAGTCCCGACCCCTGAAGTAAACTTTGGTACCGGCTATGGAGTTAATTTTTGCGCCGGCTAGGCTGCTCGACGGGTACTTCCGAGGCACACCTTCTTGAAATAGGCATGGCTTCGCTCAACCACCTCTTGAGTGAAGTATTCAATTGTGGGTCCTTGCTAGGCACTCCAGTTTATTGGTGGGAGAGCCTTTGTATCAATCCCCTTTACCTTGTACTGGGGATCGGCTATGGGGGCGGCATCTGAGAAGTCTGTCGGGAACCTCCAGAGCTCCAATTTTTGCATCATGCCAGTCATCATTCTTACATAGTGCCTACTCCGCACCTCCACATCATCTTGGAAATCTTCCTAGAAGTCCTCCATAAGGATACGATGGGGCTCTGAAGCCCAGGGCAGTGCCGTTGTAATCCTTCCGTGCGGATCAAAATTTTTCCGCGCTAAGTAGAATTCCTGCAAGTTGCAACTTTTCAGCTCATTGTCTGCCTCCTTTGCGGTGGCTAGGCTCCATGTATAATTCCCATAGGTGATTGGGAATGGAATGTTGGGTATCTTTTTGAGGGCAAAGAGGGCATGCAGCTCCATCATTTGCCTGCAATACTCCAAGAGCACGATCTTATCCCCACAATGTTTGGGCAACAAGTAGGGTTTCTCAGAAGATGGTGACCCTAATGTAGGTGTGATGTTGGAATTAAATGTAATAATATCCATAGCTATGGACCAAATTCATCACCTCTGAGGACAGGCAGTATCCGGCATCCCGGGTGGGTGTAAGCAGATGATAATAAACAAACATGTCATTTACCTGGCAAAAGCTGGAGAAGCTGGCCTCCCACTGGACTTTTGGGAAATGGTCCCATGGTGCCTTTTTTCCTAGGCCAATCCCAAGCACACTGTCTATAAGTAGGTCATGGGCGTGGGGCCTCTACTACACTAGGGCCCAGAAAATATAGGAAGACATGTAGAATTTATTCTTCCTGTTCACTTGATGGAACTGGGAGTCGACGTGGTTGGAGATTATTGTCACCCAGTCGAAGTATCCTCGCTTGGTGGAGATGCTGAGGAGGAAATAATAAATCCATTGAGAAAAATTTTTGGTGGAGGGCTTCCCAAAGACCCGGGCCAATGCTATCATCCCCATCTGGATGCTCTCTTTGAATTCAGAGCGGGGAATTTCTATCTTCATTCTTTTAGGGTCCCTCTTTGGGGCCTTGAGCCAATGGGTATTCATATATACCTAGGTGGCATCCTCTATCTCTGTGAATTTGGCCAAGGCATTGGTCCTTGTAACTACCAAGGCCTTATAAAATTGTGGGATTCCCAGGCTTGCCTGGAATGTGACTAGATCGAGGGATACCAGAGGAGTAGGGTATCCAGTGGGCTTTATGGCCGCAAGCATGATGGCTCAAACATAAGAGTTGTAGTTGGTGGCCAGTGTCAAAATAAGCTCCAGAGATTTCACGGAGCATGGGAAACAAGCTGCCCTGAAGATTCTGAAGTTCCCGACGTTGATCGCCAGCTCATCTCCAGCCTGTCGCTTGATGTGCATTATTTTTACCAAGGCCTTCATCTCCGGCCATGTTTTGACACTGGTGTCGGTGATAAGCTTAACCTTGGACTCAATCTTTAAGCCCATAATGACGTTGTCCTATATAAATTTCATAGTCAGGGGCATCTTCTCTAAGGCCTTCTCCATCTTAGACTTTACTACTGCCCTGGTTTCTGCTGCGGAAGGTAGCTCTGGACTTCCGGGTGGAGAAGATGTGGATGCTTTAGACATGTTTGGAAAATTAACTCTGGGAAATTGCGAGACAAAGTGACCGTCAGAATGCATTAATCAAAATAAATATTCTAGGGTCCGGAGATCTTACCACCGTGATGTCTGCTTTTCCTGAAAAGTTAGTTTCATGCAAAGATAACCAAAAAGCACACGCCTCACATAAAATTAAGATTTTATTAGACATCCTGGTCTGGGGATTTTATCACACTTGGTAAAGACACGGGATGGATGATGGTAGGAGGCCTGGAGCCCAGAGAAGTAACTGTTGGCGAGGACGTGTAAAAAGGCAAGTCATCGAGCCCACGTGGGTGCCACGTGCAAAGGTATTAAATGAAATTTATGGTGATGACGGCGGAGTCAATTGTTCAAACGCGTGAAAAGTGAAGGCCACTTGGCTAGAATTGATTGTGCGTATGGGACATAAGTGAGGTTCTGACTGGCTTTATGGAGGAGAGAGAAAACTGCCTGTTTGAAACCAGTCGAGACCCAAGTTTCAAACAGGTGGTTTTCTGCCCCAACGCAAGTTCCTAGATGAAAAACCAGCAACACAGATGACTTGACCAGCTTGTCAAGGCACCTAGAAGGATATACACTAAGGCTGAAGGATATATACATAGGACAAAAAGGATATACAAAGACTATTTACAAATATACACACATATACATAAATATACAACATAGAACGACGTCCGCAAAAAACCAGACAAGGACGAAACTAAAAATAGCTATCTACACATTTACAAATGGACCACTTCTACACAGAGGGCAGACAACCCTCTGGCAAAGCTGACCCACCAATGGGTGGTAGAACCAGAAAATAGCAAACAGACCAAACAGAAAAATGACAAAACAAACCAGACAAAAGAAACCAAACAAAATAGAAGAATACCAGAGAGGCGGGAACGGAAAGACCAACCTAAGAAAGAAAAAGGTGGAGGAAAGGAAGAAGTTACTACCAAGAGAGCTCTGCAATAGCTACAACTCATCAGACGGTCACAATCTCCACCATGAAGCACTCAGAATTGCTTGAAAATGACTGGAATTGTTAAGCATTGATTATCACTAACTCTCTGCAAATTGCTCTGTTAATCGCTCTGAGTGCTTGGGATTTTTAATCGCGGTGAATGTGAAAGTGACAGATGAGTCCTATTTATACCCGTGGTAAAAAGGGTAATCCTCCTCCTTCCGGCAATCTCCAGAGAAGAAAACCTCCGGACCCCGGGCCCGGGGATTCCCCGTGATGATATTCTTAAGAACATCGTGGTGAAGAATCCCAGAGTCTAGAGTCTGGCTCCCAATGAAGAATGACCTCCAGGATCGGAGTCCCAGAGGAAAAAACCAAACAAACAAAACACCACACCGAGGAAGAAAACCCTGAAGAAAGAAAACAAAAGGGAAAGAAAGATAAAAGGCAAAGCCGCAAGCAAAAACAAACAAAAAAGAAAAAAAGGGGGACCCAACATTTTGCACACAAAATTTAGGGACGGGGATGCACGGAATAACAGTATCATTTAGATAGAATAAGTTACCTTTAGTTTGTTCACCGATACCAATCAATTTTCTTGATTCATTGAAGATCTTTGCCTTATTTTTTTCAAATGCTACACTATGACCTGAATTATTCAACTGAGAAACACTCAACAAATTATAATTCAATCCTTTTACCCAATAAGTGTTTTCACATTTAATCAGGTTATTAAGAATTATTGTTCCTTTACCTTCAAATGGAAAAGGTGTATCATTTCCCATTTTTACTGTACCACCATTATAGTATTCAAAAGTGTTAAACTTTTCTTTGTCACCGGTCATATGGTGAGTGCAGCCACTATCTTTAATCCAGATTTCAGTCTTACTAACCTTAGATATGAGTGCGGTTTCTTCATACCTTTCATCTTCATCTGAATCATCCTTTATAGCTACAAATACCATCTTGATGTCATCATCAGGTTCGGTGTCAGTATCTTCATCTTTGAAAATAGCTAGGTAGCTAGCCTTCTTTCCTTTATCCTTGTAGTCTCGAGTATCCTTTCTTTCTGATTGTCGGTAACCTCTATAATCTTTGTTATCACCTCTGTCAGATTTCTTCTCAAAAGATCTATCATTACTTCTGTCATCTTTTCTTCTATTAGGACATCTTGCAGTAAAGTGTCTAATCTCTTTACAATTAAAGCATACAAGTGGTAGCTTGCCTTTGTATTTACCTTTGCCTCTCTGTATTATTCTAGCCATAAGTGCTTCTATTTCATCTAGATCTTCTTCTTCACTTTCACTTTCACTGTCCCTTCTAGATGAGTATCTATGATTGGATTTTCTTATTTTCATAGAAGACTTAAATGCAGACTCTAAACTTTGTAAGACACTATTGTCAAATTTATTCAACTCAAATGAAATCAGTCTACCAATTAAACTATCAAGAGTAACTGTATTGTTTTCTACTGCTCTCATTTCTTGAATAGCAGAAACTCTAATAGCATATACAAGAAATAAGTTTCTTAAGATTTTACTTACCACTATTTCTTCTTCAAGTGTACCTCCAACACCTCGTATAGCATTGACTACTTCTTTTATTCTTGTGTTGTACTATGTGATGTTTTCTCCTTTCATTCTGAGATCATCAAACTTTCATCTAAGGCTTTCTGCCTTGGCTCTCAGAAAATTTGTATCACCTTCATGTACAATCTTTAGTTTGTCCCACATTTTCTTTTCAGTTTTGTAGTCCTTGACATCCTCAAATTCACCATCAGAGAGTGAGGAAGAAAGCTCTATAGCCATGCAGTTATGCTCATGCTTCTCTCTCAATTGATCTACTGTCAATACTCATGTAGGCAACATATATTTAGTATCTAAGTATTGAGTAACATCATTACCAATACCTGACAAGTGGAGTCTTATCCTTCTTTGCCATGAAGAAAAGTTATCTTTGTTCAACTTGGGCACATCTCATATGTTCATCTTGTGATCTTTACTTAGGCCTTGAAACCTTCCTTCTAAGCACAAAAGCTTTGATACCAATTGTTAGTAATAACTGAGAGGGGGGGGGGTGAATCAGTGGCTTCAAAAATTATCCTTTCAAATTTAACCACCAATCAACAAACCTCAAATTATTAAGTCCCTAC
>MU223964.1:913145-941691 GCA_018584345.1 Thuja plicata | reverse complement strand
AAGCTTTGATACCAATTGTTAGTAATAACTGAGAGGGGGGGGGGTGAATCAGTGGCTTCAAAAATTATCCTTTCAAATTTAACCACCAATCAACAAACCTCAAATTATTAAGTCCCTACAAGATGCATGCCATGAATTAGTAATAATGATTTAACTATCTGTCAGTTTTTCTTGTCTTCCCTTATTCTCCTTGATTACCAATAAGTATTAAAACTATTTACCGGCACTCAATAAATATGCAGAGTATACCAATCAATCCAGAAATGTATATGTGAAATATAAAATAGTAAAGTAATAACCATACACATAACACATGGATTTTAACATGAAAACCCGGTTAAGGGAAAAACCACTGGGACCGATACCCCAAATTTTCACTCTTCTGAAGTGAGCCCTTTTAGGAGCTAACCCTATTAATGGTTACAAACACACTATTAGGTGTGCCCTTGTTAGAGGATTTTATACATAGAGGTTGTCACTTAGTATCGGGCATCTATTTTCTACCATCCTTGAATCAGCCTCCTTCTTAGACTGTCAATAGGCTTTAGGCAAATCTTGCTACCATCCTTGAATCAGCCTCCTTCTTAGACTATCAATACGTATCTGGCAGGTCCAATGCTACTTTCATGAATCAACCTTTTTGGCACTCCTTGGGATGTACCTCAATATATAGAAGATTGTTAAGTCCTGCTCTATTAAGAGACTTGATGCTTCAATGGTTAAACTAAATTACAATGACCTATTTCTAATGCAACTTGAATTGTAGATTTTCATATCTATTTAAGTACATTACCTCTCTGAGCAATGTATCAATTCAATTCTTTATGCTCCACACTTTTTTCTCTGTGATGCTGTGCTTCACTGTTCATCGGTGTCTGTAGAATTCTTTAGCTCTTTTTCATCTTGATTTATCAGGACTATATGAAGTTCTTCTTCATCAGTTTCTCTTCAGCATCCTCTTTCTATTCACTCCCCTTCCCGTGTATGCGATTATGGAAATGAATTATGCTTGTCTCTTATATAGACATGATATTCACTATTTCTTGATTCTTGATTCTTGATTCTTAGCATGAACAACAATCCGGCCAATTTGATTTAAAGCTTAAATCCTGATTTATCTCGAGGTTATCTTCTTTCCAACTGTACAAATCTTCTTTAAATCAATTACTTAACTCTGGTCAAATAAAATGAGTTAAGTCTATCCTTAAGCTCTGCTAGCCATATATTTTTCCATTTTCTGAACTCTCTATTCTGTCAGTCAACTATGCAATTAGTCATCAGTGATAACTTCCAGTTTCGTCAGTGTGACTCTAGTTAGCTTTGGGATCTCCGTCTGTTGGGCATCATTGGATTTTTCTCATCGGGAAGCTCTATTTTAAGCTCATTGGGTATCACAATGATTTTGCTTCATCAGGCAATACTATCTTCTGCTCGTTAGGTATCACTATGACTTTTGTTCTATACCTTTACCGATCGTGTGCACTCTATTGGTGTTGTCTATCACTTAGTGAATACTTGACTTTTATGCATTTCTAAAAGAATAATATATGTTCCATTGATTCTCTAAAGTCTTTGGCATTATGTACATGACCGTACAGATGATATCAAGTTAACATCAATGAAAATACAAACCATTAACTGATTTAATGTCTTTCATCATCTTCAACTTAACATTATCAAACATTCAATCAGTTACATGTCATCAAAACCATTAGAACTTCTTCAAAGTGATAGTTTGATGAGCATACTTCCTAATCTAGTTCATAGTCTTTATTATCAATTGGTTTTTCTCATTTTGCATGGTTAAATTCTGTTGATTGATGCCTTAGTCAATTGGTCTATCATTTGAGAAGTAATATCCTTTTGAAATATATTTGAACTTGTTTCAAGGTTTCATGTTCATTCTATAACACCTTTGAAGTGATAAGTTTTTTTTGTAAAACTGTCTCTGAGGTTGAACATTAGATTGGAATGATCCCGACTCTATTGCCCATGGTAAAATAAAGCACTGGTCTAATCATTATTTGTATTATAGTTATTCAATTCATTGTTTATAGTTTTTTGATATCTTATCTATCTATTCATTTCAAATTACATACACATTTACTAAACATTCTTTCAATTACTTAAAGTATTTCAGTTTATAGTTCATCATATATTACTTTTAGTTATATTTCTTTCAAGTGCCTTGCCATACTTGAGAGAGAAGATTGAAGTGTTTCTTATCTTCTATAAAAAGCATTGTAACTTGAAGGATAAGTCAAGTTATAGGCCTATTAGCCATGGTTTTGCAGAGCCAGAATTGCAGAAGTTCCAACCTTGCCTTGGTTGTGACGTATTAGTTGGCCAAATCACTTGGGTTTCCCAGCATTGGATTGGAAAGTCCATAGGAAATCCAATCTATTGATTTGAGCACCAATGCTATTGACAACCTATGTTTGGCCATCTAATTATGGGTGGTATGTAGATGAATGTGACAGACTAGTTCCTAACCTCTTCCAAAGAGTTCTCCAAAGTGTCCAAGAAACTTTGAATCTCTGTCAGAAACTATGGATAAGGGTAATCCATGCAACCTTATAATTTATTTGAAGAATATACCTACCACATGAAAAGCAGTAGGAATTTTTCTACAAGGTAGAAAATGAGCCATCTTAGAAAATATGTCAACCACTACACACACATTGTCATGTCCTTGTCTAGTCTTTGGAAGCCCAAGCACAAAATCCATTCTTACTAAATCTAATGGTCTATTTGGTATTCGGAAAGGTCTATAGAGGTATGCATTTGAACTCTTACCCTTTTCTTTTTGACATACTATGCAACTTTCTACATACTTTATTATATCAGTTGGCATTTTTGGCCAGTAGTCTAGAATCCTCTCATCAATTCTAGTCTCTTGTTAAGTCCAAAGTGGCCTGCTAAGCCCCCACAATGTTTTGCCTTCACAATGTTATCTCTGACAGATCCTTTAGGAATACATAACTGACTGCCCTTGAAGAGAAATCCTTCTTGCAACATGAAATATGCAAACTCACTGTGATATCTACCAGTCATCTCCTTGCATACATGATAGGCTTCCTTGAAGTCCTCAAAATACTCATACATATCCTTCATTGACTGGACTCCCATTTTCTCCAACCTTACCTCCTGGATGGTTAAATTCCTTCTACTAAGAGCATCAAAAACCTTTTTTTCTACTCCTTTCTTATGTTTTATGGTAAAGGTGTATGCTTGAAGGTATTCCACCTATTTCATATGCCTATGGTTGATTTTCTCTTGCTTGTTCAAGAAACTTAAGGCATGGCTATCAGTGTAGACAAACAATTCCTTTGGAAACAAGTAATGCTTCCACTTCCCTTAATATTATACCATTGCATACATTTCTAAATCATATGTAGAATATCTTTGTTTTTCTTCATTGATTTTTTCACTAAATAATGCTATTGGCTTACCTTCTTGACTCAAGACCCCACCTATGACCCTATTACATGTATCAAACTCAATGGTAGACACTTTGTTAAAGTCTGGTAGGATCAATGCAGGTTGTTCAACAACTTTCCTTTTCAAGAATTCAAAAGACATATCTTCTTCTTGGGTCCATGAAAATTGACACTTCATACCCCCTTTTATTGTATCTATCATAGGAGCATAGATATTGCTAAAGCCCCTAATGAACTTCCTACTAAAACTTGATAAACCCTGGAAGCTCTTTACCTCACTTACATTTCTTGGGGTTGGCCAATTTAATATTGCATCCACCTTAGATGAGCCCAACTTTAGGTTACCCTTTGAGATCACAAATCCTAGGAATATCAATTCCTCCTGCAAGAAAAAACATTTATCTATGCTGATCTTCAACTTCTCCTCTTGTAGCCTCTTCAAGACCTGCTTAACATGCATTAGATGTTCATCTCTACTTTTACTGAAAATGAGAATGTCTTCTAAGTAAACAACAAAAAAATTATTTAGTAAAGGTTTAAGCACTTCATTCATGAGCCTCATGAATGTGCTTCAAGAATTTGAGAGGCCAAAGGGCATCACTATCCACTCAAAAAAACCCCCATTGGTCTTGAATTTTTTTTCTATTCATCTACCTCTCTGAACCTTATATGATGGTATCCACTCTTGAGGTCCATCTTGGAGTAAAACCTTGCCCCTCCTAGGAAATCCATCAAGTCTTCCATTCTCAGCATCAAAAATATGTACCTTATAGTTATCTTATTTATGGCTCTTGAGTTAGTACATAATCTCCATGTACCGTCCTTCTTTGGAGCTAATAGTGCTAGTACTAGACAAGGGCTAATACTTCTTCTTCTTATAAACCCTTTCTCTAGCAACTCTTCAACTTATGTTGCTAACTCTTCATTATGGTCTGGAGTTAGTTTATATGCTGCTTTATCTAGTAGTGTAGACCCTGATATAAAATCAATGCAATGAATCACATCTCTGAATGGTAGTAGAGTCTTATTATTACTGTCTATAATCACATCCTTGTATCTAGCCAACAAGTCTTGTACCTCCTTTGGTCCTACACTCCTCAATGGTTCTCTTTCTTCCATCTTCCTTTCCTTCACTTTCTTCCTTGGTTTCACCACTATGGAAAAATATGCAGTAATCTTCTCCTTAAGAGTCTTCATAAACTCCTTTTCTCCAATAACCAATACATTGGTTACTTGGTGTGTCTCCTTTTGATCATCAGGAAGATGTCTCATGGTGTATTCTACTTCACCCTTGGTGATCTTATCAACATTCTTCTTTCCATCATGCTTGGAATTCACATCATTTTGCCATGGTCTCCCTAGCAGTAGATGGGAGGTTTCCATCTCTGCAACATCACAATGAAAATTGTCTTGGTAGTGTCCTATCTAAAAATCCACATATACCTACACATTTAGCATATCTGTTGTTATTTATTTAACCAAGACACCTTATAGGGGTTAAGATGGGGTATTTTATTTAATCCAAGTTTACTACCCATATCAACAGATGTCAGATTGTCAGTGGATCCTATATCTACAATTACCTTACACACTTTACCTTTCACCTTGCAACATGTCTTGAATAAATTCTTCCTTTGGGGTGGTTATTTAGTTGCAGGAGCCTTAAATAAAGTTCTATTGAACATCAAACATTCACCTTGATCTAGATATGCATTTCCTCTTGGTCCTTGTATGATTTATGTGTCATCTTCTTGGGTTAGGTGTATGCTCCTCTCTCCACCTTGATTTTTGTGTCTTTGCTTCTTTGGAGACCTCGAGGCTTGATGCCCCACTTGATTGTAGTTAAAGCATCTTCCTGTAAACACTCCTTAACTCCTACCCCCAAATCTTCCTCTACTATTTCTTCTTATGCCCCTAAATCCACCTCTTTGACTGGATTCTCCTTCTTTTCCTTCCTCATTACTGGATTTTCCTTGGAATCTATTTGAGGGATCACCAACATTGCTTCTTCCTCATCCCCTATTGAAGTTACCACCTCTTCCTCCTATTTTCTATTCACCCTTCCTTTTTTTTTTCACTTCAACCTTGAGTGCTAATTGGATATAACTATGCACTGATTCTGGATTGAACATGGTGAATTCATCATGAATGTAGTAACTCATTCCATCCATGTGCCTAGCAGCTTTTTGATTCTTTATTTCAGAGTTCTTGGCTCTAAGAGTAAGTTTATAAAAATCCTCTATAGAGGAATACACATCAAGGTCCTTTTACCTCATTCCATGAAACTTCCTATGCATCAATATGTCATAGTCTTCAGGAACACATTACTTCTTGAATTATGTTCTCATCCTTTTCCAAGCTCTCATAGGGTTCTCATTCTCAACCCTTTCATTCTGCAAGAAGTTCCACCAACTTAATTCTGTCCCTTTTATTTTTGATTTCACAATCTTCACCCTTTGGTGATCTGGAGTTTCTTCACACTCAAAATAGTTATCTAAGGCTTCTAACAATTCTATGCATTCATGTACATCCATCTTTCCTACAAACATGGGTGCATCTATATTAGATTCTTTTCTCCCTACCCTTTCAAGGGATTCTATGAACAATCTATGTTCTTCAGGTACCCTTGGTCTTCTTGGTGCTAGTATTTCTTCTACCTCATCTTCCTCTTATGATTTCTCATCAACATTCCTATTTTCTCCTTTTTGATCTTTCAATCTTGCTAGATCATCTTACATCCTCTTGCTTCTTTCCATATAATCCTTGAGCATCTTAGCCAACTCCTTGTTGGTTACATTCACAGGGAATCCATCCCCTTCATTTCCTTCAATGTCAGACATCTTGTCTTACTCCCACCCTACAATCAGGATTTTAGTGGCTTTGATACCACTTGGTGTAGAGTGCACAGCCACTACTTCACTTTAGGGTCTACTTGTCTCGTAGACACCCCCAAACTTCTCTCTAAGACTCTCTTAGTCTTATTCTTCCTCTTTAGGAATCAATCTCCTAAATGAGCCCAACTTATCAAAACTACCATACACTATTAGGGTCTTCTAGGTAGTGATGGAAATAGTCACTAGTGATCCCAAACGCTGAGATTCAACTCCCTATTGGATTCTCTCACCCACAAAATAAATTTTCTGATTCAGATAAGAATTCCTACTAGCCCTAACCCACTAGTTTATTGAGATTTACTCCCAAAATTATGAAAAAAATTGTGAGCTCTCTTAGATATAGATACCTTTTATAAAAATCTTGTGGATTCCAAGAGATCTAGGTTAGAAACTAATCTGACACCCGTAAACACCTACTAGGTTCACAGGCCTAAGTGGTGAGACTAAGCATGGATAAAAAATAAAGTATGAAAGGATGGGTTCTTAGAAAATTCCCAAGGCCAAATAAATCTTCTCCAAACCCAAAGTGATCCAAAAACACCCACTCACCAATTCAAATAAATCCAATTGATCGATTGTCTCCACTTTCTCCAAATTTCCTAACGAAACGCATAGAGATGTTTAGCCTAGGCCTTGCTTGGAAAAAAATAAAACCAACACCCCTCACCCTACACTCCTGGAATCTCTAATAGAACTCCCATAACTTGAATTCCCCAGAGGTCCATGTGTTTCTTGTTAACACTTGCAAAAAATTTCATAGCTCCATGTCTTTTCCTTTGGTCTCTGCAAATATTATTAGGCCTCTACCCTAAAGCCCTAATTTCAAAATTATAACCGTTGGTGAAAAAATCTTGTTAAAACCCTAAACCCTTCATGAGCTATTATAAAATCAAGTTACTTTTTAGTAACTTAAGTTTCTTACATCCTCATTTCAAATTTGTTTCAAGCAGGGTCACTTTATTTCTTAAACCCTTAGGTTTCATGTTTCCTAAGTCGCCCGGGGTTCACTTTAATTTCCCCTAAGTCCTAAGCCCCATTAAAATTTATAGTTTAACTTTAAAAAAATTTGAGCATGTCTTTATTGATCCTACGATGGTCATGATTCATTCATCTAAAGATGCATTTTATCTATCTATTAAGGCATTTTGCCTATGTGACAAGTGACAGATGGTGGGTCCAGATCCGCGATATAGGATAAAAAGTTCAAGGGCGGGAAAGTCTGATTTGATCCAATGGAAATTTTCTTAATGAATTAAAGCCAATTTGTGCAAGATATATCCATTAATCCATTAATCCTGAGCACCACATGTCTTTGGCGTGTCTGACATACATTAAAGGGTGTGATAAAGTGCATATATTTTGTTTTTGATCGGATGGATGATGTAATGGCTTAAACTCAAGTTATAGTTCATCTAACCATCAAGCCATTAAGCAGTGGTGGCATCTGTCCTCCTAATGACATGGGTTACACTTGCATAAAGTTAACCAAAGATTAAAATTTTGACAAGTTTTGATAGATACAATGATAGATGTAATGGCTTAAAGAGGAGATGCAGGAAATCTATCAAGCAAGTCATTAAGCCATGATGCCACGTGTCCCAGTGGATCCGATTGAAGTCATAGACAAGGAATTAGAAGGAAAGTATTTTAGGTTTGATTTGATGGTTGACTTAATGAATTGATGATGAAGTGATCAAGATCTAATGTATAAGCCATTAAGCTGTTGTGACATTTGTTGTCCATGTGACACCATTTGTCCCAAGTAAAGATGGGCGGTAAAGGTGCAACAAGTTTGATATAATATAATGGTCGGATTATAGGCTTGAAGGGAAAGTTATCAAGATCTAACCATCAAGACATTAAGCCTATCCAACATGTGTCCATGGTGGGTTTGATGCAATGCTAGGGTAATGAAGTTAAAGTTCAGACAAATTACAAAAGGTCCTATGACCGACTTAATAACTTAATAAGAAAGATGAAGTTTTTCAGTGATTAAGACATTAATCCATGGTGACATGTGGAATTTTGAGATGTCATGATCATGGGGCTGGAGAAAGGAAGAGATAAGGGGAGGCTTGATGACTTAAAGGGAAGATGTGCAAGATCTAACGATTAATCTATCAAGCTATGATAACACGTGTCTGATATGATTTTGAGCCAAAGTAACTTAAAGGATCCAATGACTATGTTTTAAAATGATGTTGAGGCTTGATATTGAATGTCCAAGTCATTTTCCACACCACTTGTGACTATTGTAATGACTTTTCAAATATTTAAATGTTTCTAAGTAGGCTTCTTGTGGTGGTCGATAAATATATGATCTCAGAGCCATTAATGACCCGATCTGATCTTATGGATTGAATCTGCATAGCTGTTGAAGACCAAAGGGATTGAAATCTGATATGTGGAGATGCATTGAAGACCAAATTTGACAGAAAAAGGATTTATAATTAGAGGGATAAACTGCATAGAGCCACCTTGTCATTTTTTCATTTATGTGAGCTACTTTCAGAGCTATCCTTTAGAATTTATTGCACTTCAGGGTACTGCATGATGAAATGTAACTGATTGAATATTTGAAGATGTTAAGTTGATCACCAAAATGCAGAAAGATAATGCAAGACATTAAATTAGTTAATGGATTGTATTTTCATTGATGTCAACCTGATATAATATAATCGGTTATAATCAAAGTGTCAAAGACTTTAGAGAATCAGAGAGATAAAGATTATGCTTTCAGTAATGGATAAAAAAAAAAGCATTCACTAAGTGACTACAAACACCGATAGATAGTGGAACCCAATAGATAGAGATAACCAAAAGTTAAGTCATAGTGATACCTGAGCAAAGAAACTGAGGAGCATTACTAAAGAAAATAATCACAAGCATTACCAATGGCCATAATTACAGTGTTAAACAATGAGCAGAACTTTGTAGTGAATCCCGAAGGATAGACAACCCCGACCGACAGACAACCCTGACAGAGAAGCCCAAGGAGAACTAAAGTGTTGACCAAAGATATAAAAGAGTTAAAACACCGAAGTCAACTGGAGTTCAAAAATGAAAAATTATCTAGTTGGCAGAGCTAAATATAGACTTAACTGGTAGTTATGATTGTTTTCATTGACAAGATAAGCCAGAGATAAGTAAAGGATTTAAATCTATTTTGACCAGTTGGAAAGAAGATTTCTACAAGATAAAATAGGATTTATGCTTTAAATCAAGATTGGCTAAGATTGTGGATCACACCAAGATCAATAAAATCAAGAAGAAAGAAATGGTGATATCATGTCTATAAAGAGATAACTTAATTTATTATAAATTAAGGGGAGTGAATGAAAAATAGGATGCTAGAGAGAAATCGATGAAGAACAAATTCATACAATCATGATCAATCAAGCTAAGGAAAGAGCTAAAGATTTTTGCAGACACTGAGCAACAGAGCATAGCATCACCGAGTAGAAACAAAAGTGGACCAAAGGTATTGAAAAGATATATTGATCAGAATGGTTTAATGAGATTACAATAGATCTGAAAATCTACAATTATAAGTTTTATATATAAACAAATCATACTATTTTAGTTTAACCATTGATTCATAATGTCTCTTAACTCAGCGGGATTTAAAGATCCTTTCTATATTGAGATACATCCCAAGGAGTATCAAAAAGTTTGATCACGAAGATAGCATGAGATGCCAGATACCATTTGATAAAGCAGGGTTTGGTCATAGAAGGTAGCATAGAGATACCCAATATCAAGTGAAAAACTAATATTTTAAATCCTCTAACAAGGTCATACCTAGTAGTATGTTTGTAACCTTTAATAGGGTTGGCTCTTCACCGAGCTCACTTCAAAAGAGTGAAAATTTTGGGTTACCGATCCCAAGTGGTATTCACTTAACAAGGTTTCCATGTTAAAAACCATGTGTCAATGTGTTTAAGAGTCATTACTTTAGTGTTTTTCATTACACATAACTAATCTAGGTTGATCAGTACACACTAAGCTATTTACTATTATTCGGTAAATTGAAAAACTGCTATTCTGTAAACATTATGAATAAGGTTTAAGAGAGCACTCTGAGTAGTAGATTTGATAAGTACATTTGAAGGCATACATCTTGTAGGACTAAAGATAACTAGAGGCTTAATATTGTGGTACTAAGTTTTTTGGTTGATTAATTGGAATATTTTTGAGGCCACTGATTCACCCCCTCTCTTAGTTTTTACTAAAAATTGGTGTCAGAGCTTGTGTGCTTAGAAAGGGAGTTTAACAGCTTAAGAAAAAGATCACAAGATGAACAAATGAGATGTGCCCAAGTTGATTAAAGAAAACTTTGCATCATGGAAAAGCATAATAAGACTCCACCTATCAGGTACTGGTAATGATGTTACTCAACACCTTGATACTGAATATGTGTTGCCTATAGGACCTCATACTATTGAGAAATTGAGAGAAAAGCACGAGCATAATTGCATGATGGTAGAACTTTCCTCATCACTCTCTGATGGTGAGTTTGAAGATGTCAAAACCTACACCTCTACAAAGAAAATGTGGGATAAGTTGAAGTTGGTACATGGAGGAGATGCTAATGTACTAAGATCCAAGGTAGAAAGCCTGAGAGGGAGGTTTGAAGACCTAAGGATGAAAGAAGGAGAAATATCACTCACTATAGCTGTAGAATCAAAGAGGTAGTCAATGTTATCTGAGGAGTTGGAGGTGTACTTGAAGAGGAGATACTGGTAAGTAAAATCTTAAGAACCTTACTGCCTATATATGTTATTAGAGTTTATGCTATTCAAGAAAATAGAGCAGTTGCAAACAATACAATTACTCTAGATAGTCTGATTGGTAGACTAATTTCATTTGAGATGAATAAATTTGATAATAGTGTCTTACCATCTATAGAATCTGCATTCAAATATTCTTTGAAAATAAGTAATTCAAGTCATAGATGCACTATTAGGAATGATCGTGACAATGATAATGAGGATCAAGGACTTGAAGAGATTGAAGCACTAATGGAAAGAAGATTGCAGAGAGGCAAAGGTAGATACAAAGGTAAAATACCACTTGTATGTTTTAATTGTAAAGAGGTTGGACACTTTGCTGCAAGATGTCCAAATAGAAGAAAAGATGATAGAAGTAAAGACAGAACATATGAAGATAAGTTTGACTGAAGTGATAACAGAGATTACCAAAGCAATCGACAGTCTGAAAGAAGAGATACCTGAGACTATAAGGACAAAGGAAATAATGCTTGTTACCTGGCTAAGAATAGAGTTGATGATACTGACACCGAATTTCAAGAAGACATTGAGATGGTATTTGTATCCATGAAGGATGACTCAAATGAAGAAGAAGAAAGGTATGCAAAAACTGCACTCATATCTAAAGTAAGTAAGAATGATGTTTGGATCATAGATAGTGGCTGCACTCACCACATGACTGTTGATAAGAAAAAAATGAAACTTTTGAATACTATAATGGTGGTTCAGTAAGAATGGGTAATGACACACCTTGTCCAATTGAAGGTAAAGGAACCATAATGTTGAATAACCTGATCAAATGTGAAAATACTTACTAGGTAAAAGGACTAAATTATAATATTTTAAGTGTTTCACAACTGAACAATACAGGTCACTGAGTAGCATTTGAAAATAAGAAGGCACAGATCTTCAATGAATCAGGAAGGTTGACTGGAACTGGTGAGAAGACAAAAGGTAACCTTTTCTATCTTGATGACACTAACACCACTTATTTAATGGATCAAAATGAAGACATATGTTTGTGGCACAAAAGACCGTGTCATGTGAATTTTTACAAATGATAAAGATAAGCAATAAAAGGAATGTCATAGGATTACTAAGCATGAGAAAGCTTGAGCATATCATGTGCAAGAATTGTCAAAAAGGTAAGATGACAAAGTTTAGTTTCAAGAGTAAAACCCATACATCTAATACAAATCTAGAATTATTCCATACTAATCTATGTGGACCCATGAAAAGAGTTACTATGGAGATAGTTATTTTATTCTCTTTGTTAATGATTATTCTAGAATGATGACAGTAATGTTCTTAAAAGATAAATCAGAAGCATTCAAGATGTTTAAATGGAGGGATATGGTAGAAAAAAAAAAGTGATAATAAATTGAAATGCTTAAGGTCAAATAGAGAAGGGGAATTTATTTCAGATGAATTCACTAATTTCTGTAATAAGCATGGAATTAAAAGACAGGTTTCTACACCAAGAACACTATAGAAAACTAGAATTGTTGAGAGGAGAAACAAATCAATTGTTGACTGTGCAAGAACATTAATGATTGAGAAAAGAATCACTAAATTTTTTTGGAGGGAAGCTATCAGTATTGGTGTCTACACATTGAACAAAGTAGAATTGGAGAAGGATACAAAGAAGACACCCTATGAGATTTGGTATGGTTACACACCCAATGTAAGTTACTTTAGAATCTTTGGTATTCAATGTTCTATTTTGAATGAGGATAGAAATGGAAAGCTTGACTCCAAAAGTGATGAAGGTATCTTTCAAGGGTATTCCACCAAAAGAAAGGCTTATAAATGTCTTAACAAGTCATCTAACAAGATCATTAAAAGTGCAAATATAAAGATAGATGAATTTGCAGAAAAAAATGATAAGGAAAGCAGAAGAGAACTAGAGGACAATAGGTTTTTTTATACTAAAGAACTTAACACTCTACCTGAGCAATAGTGTATCACTCCTGAGAAACAAAACATTGCACCCGAGCATCAGGCTGTAATTACCAAAAATCAGGATAATACTCAAAACTATGTACTAAGTGATGGAGATCAGAACAAAGGTTAAGAAGATGATCAGAATGATAGAAAAAGAGCTCAAAAAAAACTTTCCATGTATGTCAGAAGACATCATCCACAAAATCAAATCATAAGAGACAAGAAGGCTAGAATGAGAACAAGAAGTAAGTCACTAAACACTAGATGTTTACTTTGTGATTTTGAGCCTAAATTTTTTAATACTGCACTTGAGAATGAAGAATAGGTCAGTGCTATGAATGAAGAAATAGAACAGAATGAGAAGAATAATACATGGACACTAGTACTGAGACTAGATGACAAGAATGTTGTCAGTGCCAAATGGATATTCAGAAACAAGTTGAATGAGAATGGACAAGTCACAAGAAACAAAGCAAGGTTAGTATGCAAGGGATATGCATAAGAAGAAGGAATTGATTATGGAGAAACCTTTTTTAGGATTGGATTATACTAAGATGGGGGGTGAATCAGTATAATAACACTTTACATTAATTCTTCAATCACTTAAACATTAATCATACATTTGCAGTAAAGTAAAGAACATAAGAAAATTATACAATACTCATAACACCATGATTTGTTTATGAAGAAACCCTAGCAAAGGGAAAACCCCAGTGGGGATGATACCCACAAGCATGTACTAAAGTATAATGTCCCTGTAAGGAGACCTAGCCCTATTAGGAGTTAAATATTACATAGTACATTTCCTTGTTAGAGGAATAACAACCCTATTAAAGGTTCACAACTGATGACATGTAACTGATTAAATGTTTGAAGATGTTAAGTTGATAATCATACAAGGCATTAAATCACTTAATTTATTGTATTGTCATCGATGTCAACTTAATATAATCTGTTTGGTCATGTAAATAATTCCAAAGACTTCAAAGAACAAAAGGAACCAAGGCTATGCTATCAATAATGCATATAAGTCAAGTATTCACTAAGTGACAAACAACACTGACAGAGTGCACCTGACAGAAAAAGAAATAGAACAAAGTCACAGTGATACCCGATGAGGAAATGCATAGCATTACCGATGAGAAAAGTCACAGTGTTGCCCGACGAGCAAAGCATAGAGTAACCTGATGGAAGAAAATATAGTATTGCCCAATAGACAAAGATCACAAAGCTAACTGGAGTCTCACCAATGGAACAGTCAGTTGTCACCGATGACTAACTATAGTGGTGACCAACAGAATAGAGAGTTCAGAAAATGACAAAATATCTTGCTGGGAGAGCTAAATATAGACTTAACTAGTTGTCTACTTTGTTTTATTCGACCAGAGATAAGTGATTGATTTAAAGCTGATTTGTACAGTTGGAAAGAAGATATCTACAAGACAAATTAGGAGTTATTCTTTAAATCTAATTGGCTGGAATGTTTATCACACCAAGAATCAAGAATATAGAACCAAGAAACAAGGAATATTGTGTCTATATAAGAGACAAGATTAATTCCTTTACATAGGGATTAAGGAGAGTAAAAATAAAGAGGATTCTGAAGAGAAACTAATGAAGATCAACTTCATACATTGCTAATCAAACAAGTTGAAGGAGAGCTAAGGAATTCTGCAGACAACCAACGAATAGTGAGAATAGCATCATAGAGAAGAAAGTGTGGATCACAAGGATTGAATTGAAACATTGGTCAATGATTTAATGTACATAAATAGATATGAAAATCTGAAATTTAAGTTTTAATATGAATAGGTCATAATGTTTTAGTTTAACCATTGAAGCATCAAGTCTCTTAATCGAGAAGGACTTAACAGTCTTCTATATATTAAGGTTCATCTCAAGGAGTGCCAAAAAGGTTGATTCATGAAAGTAGCATTGGATATGTCCGATGCCTATTGACAGTCTAAGAGAGAGGTTGATTCAAGGATGGCAGCAATAGATTCCAAATACTAAGTGACAACCTCTATGTATAAAATCCTCTAACAAGGTCACACTTAACAGTGTGTTTTGTAACCTTCAAAAGGGTTGGTTCTTAACAGGGCTCACTTCAGAAAAGTGAAAACTTGGGATACTGGTCCCAGTGGTTTTTACCCTTAACAAGGTTTCCACATTAAAATCCATGTGTTATGTATGTATGATTCATTACTTTACTATTTTGTATCTTACATAATTTATTCTGGATATATCGGTATACTCTGCATATTTATTGTATTTTGGTAAATAGATGACTGCTTATTGGTAAACATAAAGAAGAAGGTTTAACAGAGAAATTTGACAAGTAGTAAATTGATATAAGTTATTCTAGGCATTCATCTTGTAGGACAGAAGATAACTTGAGAAATAATTTATGGTTATAAGTTTTGAAGGGTTGATTTAAGGATTAATTTTTCAGGCCACTGATTCACCCCCCTCTAAGTTATTACTAACAACTACACCCTGTTAGGGTCCTCTGAGCTTATAGCTCTTACAATGTAATTCTATTACAAAAGGTTCTCAGTCATGAACAAAACAAGCATCACAAATGCTTTGATAGTTCCTTTATAGCTTTGTCATTCTCTACTCTGCCCTTCACATGTCTTCCCTTTCAAATAAATATTACACACACATACATAATCTTTACCAAAAAGATCTTACATATATATCTCATAAATTTACAAAGTCGGCTCTCTAGATGAATATTATAACTATTACAAAGTCAGCCTTCAAAACACAATACATTTAATATAGTAAATATCAAATGCATAGTTAGCTCTCTTACATAGTCAATGTATACGCTTGTTGGAAATATTGTTTGGAAAGATACAATGGAAACAATTTTTTTTTTGTCATTGATGTCAAACCTTAACTGGTGAGACTATTGTTATCTATTTGAGTACCATATCTATTGATTGATGGAGGATATTTAACAAGAAGACCAAGAAGAATGGTTGAGCTATGAGGAATTACAAAGGGTACTTTATCAGTTGGCACACTGGCAAAGCGATATGTTGTTTATCTTTCACTGATAGTTTACTCAGATTAGTTTATGCTAAGAAAGTTTTGTGTCGGCCAAGCACTAGTGTGTGCCGAGCATATTTTATTGTATGTGCTGAGAATTAGTAAATTGCTGAGCAAGTTTTGTGTTGGCCGAGCAACAATATTTTCATGATTGATCAGATTTAAGATCCATGGCCGACATAGTTGATTTTATTGGGATATGTAAAGTTAATTAAGGATAAGCATTTTTGATCTACATTATGTAAATGCACAGGTAACCGTAAATAATGCATGGATCAAAGATTTAATTGGTGATTGTATTGAAGAAATAAATTAAATGTAATGATGGACAGATCTGTTGGACCTAACCTAAGATCTATGATCTTGATTAAGACGAAAAAGGTGTATCTGACCTAGATGGATAGGTATATGACAACCTCAAGGGGTTATTCATGGATGTAGAGCATAGATAGCTATGTATGCAAAGTATGCAAGAGGATTGCATGGTTAATTGACTAATTGGTAAGATCTAAGAAAAGAAGGCTGAGCAGAGAAGCAAAGAGAGATTGCTTGACAAATTTCCAAGAAGATCTGGAGTTTGAGATGAGAATGGAGGCCACTCAATGAATTATCATTAGAGCTTAATTGGATCTGGATTGAAAAGTAAGTTGTATGAATCAGATCAAACCTGCTGATTACTTTCTAACCATTGTATCAGTTTAAATCATTTAACTAGGTTGACCTAGCAATCATTGTATAAATCCTTTGAGCAAGGTGACATTCAGATTGGAATTTTCTATGTCCTCTAACAAGGCCACTCCTGACTGGGTGATTAAATCGTTTAACCAGGTCACATTTAGAAATGTGTTTTGTAACCTTTAACAGGGTTGGGTCTTAACAGGGCATCACTTCAGAAGAGTGAAAACTTGATAGCATGTTATTGGTGGTTTTTCCCAAATTGGGTTTCCATGTTAAATACTGGTGTCAACTTGTGTGAATGTTTATATTGTGTTTTACTATTAAGTTTCATCAAACTTATTTCATCTAAATAGTAAACTGCATACTTATATTGTTGACTTATGCTATCACTTTCAAGCAACAGATCTGAGTTGTTTAATTTGGTATAAAATTTTAATGGGCACATATAGACCTGTGGATAATTGATTCACCCCCCCCTCTTAGTTATTCTAAATTCATTCTAACAATTGGTATTACAGCTTTGGTCTCTTGAAAAAGTTTGAAGGTACTTGGAGCAAAAGATCAAGATGTATAAAAGGGAGGTACCAAAGTTGAACAAGGACAACTTTCCAGCATGGAAAATTTTGATGAAATTTCATTTGGTTGGTGTTGGTGATTGTGCTAAATGTCTCATTGATCAAGAATATGTAGCCCCTGTAGGATCTCTCAATGTTGCACAGTTAAGAGAAAATCAAGAACATAATCAACCAATGTTGGAGATTGCATCATCATTGAACTATCATGAGTTCAAAGACATAAAGGACTATACAAGTGCAAAGAAAATGTGGGATACTCTTGAAACCATCTATGGAGGTGACACAAATGTGCTAAGAGCCAAATTTGAAAGCTTGAGAGATAAGTTTGATGAAATGAAAATGCAAGAAGGAGAAAACACAGTTTCATATTATGGTAGGATAAAGGAAGTTATAAATGCTATAAGAGGAGATAAAGGAACCATTGATGATAACAATATCATAAGCAAGGTACTAAGAACACTTCTTCCTATTTATGCTATTAGAGTATCTGCAATTCAATAATTGAGATGTACTCCTAACAACAATTTGACTTTGGAAAGTTTAGTAGGCAGACTTACTATACTCCACAAACCATTGAATTTGCATTCAAGTCCCAGATGGTCCTCAACAAATCAAAGGAAAGAAATGTGTGGATAGTGACAATGACACTTCTGATGATGATCTAGAAGAACTTGAGGCACTTATGGCTAGAAGACTATCAAGAGGAAAAGGAAAATTCAAAGGTAAGCTTCCTATTATTTGTTTTTCATGAAACAAAGTTGGTCATATTGCTGCAAGATGTACTAATAAGAATGAAAAAGATGAGAGAAGAGACAACAAGTATAAAGACAGAAAGGATGATAGAGACTTTAGGAAGTACAAGGATTACAAAGACAAAGGTAAGAAGTCTTGCTATATAGCTGAAGATACTTCTCACAATGATTCTAACAAATCTGATGAAAATGATATAGAAGTTGTGTATGTTGCAATGAAAGATGATTCTGATGATGATGATGAGAAAACTACACAAATTTCTTATATGAGTAAAGGTGATCATTGGATTATTGACAGTGGTTGTTCACATCACATGACTGATGATTAAGATAAATTTGAAACCTTAGATCAGTGTAAAGGTGGTTATGTTAAATTTGGAAATGATAAACCATGTCGTGTTAAAGGGAAAGGATCAATTCAATTGACTAAAAAAATCAAATGTGATGATGTATATTCGATTGATGTCTTTAGTATTATCTGTTGAGTGTTTCAAAGCTGAATACTTCTAGTTACAGAGTTGAGTTCCATCATAGGAAAGAAAAGATCTATGATGCCAATGGATAATTAGTTGGAGGTGGTGAGAAAACAAAAGATAACTTGTTCTATCTGGATTTAGCTGATGAGACATGCTTGTTTGCACAATATAATGATGTTTGGTTATGGAATAAAAGGTTGTGTCATGTAAACTGTAGGTGCTATTTCATGTTCAAAAATATGCCTTGTAAATTTTTTTGGTCCCCTATCATTCATGTTATCCAAGGGTTTAAATTCATGGATAAAAATTGTTCTCATGCCTCTGTAAATTCTATTCTAATCATTGACCTAGTTAAAAATGTTGAAGAACCCTTGTGCCATGTTTCCTAATGCAATTCTGGTCATAAAACCCTAAGCGTTGAAATATCTTATAATTTCATGTTACATTTTTCAACTTAGTTATGTCTCTAATGGGTTCATTTTGAGTGGTTATGTTCATTAAAGTTGTCGATCCTAACACTGTGGTATTACATTATTATTTTAATCCAAAGTTCACTGTGGTTTTAATTAAATTTGTTATACACCAGGCATTTCTATTTTGATCCTACAGACCACTTAATAGCTTAGTCCCCAAGATGCACGACATCTATCATGTAAGCAATTAAGTCTGAGCGATGCATTTCCTAGTGGGGTTGGTGGTTGTAAAGATTCTCATCTAAACAGTGGCCAAGTTATGAAATAATCTACGGTAGACTTAATGGCTTCAAGAAAAAGTGTGCAACATCTAATGGATAAGCGATTAAGTGGTGTTGACATGTGTCAAAGGAAGTGACATGGGTCTGAACGTAGACAACATAAAGGTGACTAAATTTTGAAAAGATCCAATGGTGGGCTTAATTGATTATACCCAAGATGCACAAAAACTATTAGTCAAGCAATTAAGCGGTGCTGATGCGTGTCCTAGTGAGGCCAACTGAGGTCATAAAGGTGGAGTTAAAGGAGCAACATCTACAAAAAAGATCGACGGTCAGCTTAATCGCTTAAGGGTAAAGTGCTCAAAATCTAAGGAGTAAGTGATTAATTCTAAGCCACGCGTGACATATCAAGTGGGTCTAGTACAACACAGAAGTCATGTTAATAAGGCTGCAAGTGTAAAAGAATCCAATGGTTCTCTTAAACATTTAAAGGTAAACTATTCAAAATCTAAGGAGTAAGTGATTAAGTGGTGTTGACATGTGTCCAAGGTGAACAACTATTTCTGGGAAAATAAGATAGTAGTCGGATGAAGAAGGTAATGCTTAGGATCTATGACTTAAATTCAAAGTTGTTAAAATAAGCTCCAGTGAGCCATTAAGATGTGAGTTTCAAGCAAGAAAATTGATTGTAGAACGTGTGGTCACTCTAGTCAAATTTAATATGAATGACTGATTTGATTGAAGCTGTAAAACTGGTTGATTCAACTTGAAGTCACAATAATTCACCAAAGTCATTTGAGTAAAGAACAGAATTGCAAAAATACCCAGCTCCAGGTGATAAAATTGCAGAATGGGTAAGTTTCCTCTTATTCAACATTTTTCAAGTTCCTAGTAAGATTTACAGTTCAAAAGGCTTTCAGTTTTATCATTTCAAATTATGAACTTCATCTTAGAAAAAAGCCTTAGGTTCAGAATGGCCCCTAGAATTGAAGTTTCTGGAGAGATAGATTATCAAAAGAGAAATGCCAGAGAAGAGCTATTGCAAAAATTGAAAGGATCCATGGGCGATGCTACCCAAATCAAGAGAATAGTTCCAACACATCCCTGTTTTAAAATAGGACAAGGCTTGTATGATTCGAGTAGATGGGCAAAAGATGTCAAAACCAGTTTTAATGGTCTTACTCTCTTTAGAACTATGTATAGTCAAAGAAATGCTCCTACCCCATATTGTAACATAAGGGACTTAGATGTAGGAAAGCTAATAGTTCCCAGGGTGTTTATGGATACAGATTTGATCACTCTGATTTCCAACACTTATGAAAAAGTATCTAGGGTTGTCAGGGATACCAAAGGAAATGTGTTGTTGACTATTTCAGCTGATGAAATCAGAAGAATCTTCAAGTTGAGTGATACCTCAATTCAAATGGATGATATTGAATTTGAATATTTTAAGGAAGTATACCAAACACAGAGGGAGTATTACAGAAATGAGGCTTTGAGAGGGTACTTTAACAAGATAGGAGACTTGATTGTAGTAGGGCCCAACACACCAGAGCCATTCAAGTTGGATTACTTCAATGGAAAGGCCAAGAAAATGTATAGTTCCCTGTGCTAGGTTTTAGGAATAGATAAAGAAGTAACAATGCATGTCCACATAATGCTCATGGTGTTTCAGATTCTACATCCGCACCTATCAGTAGTTTTTGACTTTGCATCTTACATTGCTCAACAAATGCATGAAGGTCTGGCAGTAATCCAGGACAAAAATATACTTAAACCAATGGGATGGTATTCCCTTATGATGCACATGTTCTTTTCCAATAATGTTGAATTCTTCGAGGAAGAAATGGAATTGAATAGGTTCCAAGGTAGTGAAGATTTGCCTGTTTAGATGTGGAGTGTTGATCTATCATGGGATAGAAATGAAGCTAGTTATGTTTACTTTGATAGGGTTTTTGCCACTAGGCTTAGGTAACTGTCATGCAATAAAAATTCCAAGATCCACACTGATATGATGAAACTTTTGAGACTTATGGAGTTTGCCCTAGAATTGAAGATTTCCCATAACTGGGGAGATTTGATTTTGTACCCTATTTCTATAGTAATAAGGGTTTATGGATTTAGGGGAACCCCTAATGTGCTTCCCCACAGAGTCCCTCTAAAGATTGGGATAGTAGAGATTATAAGATAATTGGGTGGATTACACGAGGAAGCCCTAGTAAGCAAAATGAAGCGAAGCATTTTCCCTACCCTCACCAGAGCCCATCATTTCATCATAACAAAGGGTGGGTGGACACAATTTGATAAATATTTTTAACCCTATCACTTAGCAAAGTTTGTATCCAGGTGTGTAGATAGTGAAGATTTTATAATGGGAATGTTAAGAAAAAGAACTAAGTTCTTGACATTAGAGAATTAGTTTAATTACCCAGAGGATATCATCAAAAAAATTTGGACCTAGGTGACCAGGAGATCAGGAAGGAAAAGTGGCTAGTGTACAAGAAGTTGTTGGACTTTGTACATAATTTTGACAAATCTTATGATCCTCTGGAGGAGTTTTTCCCTTCGGCCAAGAAAATTGAGTCTTTGATTACTTTATTTGAGGGAATCATGCAAACCTTGAATCAGAAGAAACAAAGGTTAATGGAAGCTGAGCCAAAAAAGGCTCATGCTATTTTGAGTAAACTTCAGCAAGGAGTCACTAATACATTTGGTACCAAATTGCAACGGCAGTGCCGTTGCAGTTTTTCCGTCACAACCTTGTAGTCGTCGCAATTGCAATGGTCTGTCATCACAATTGTAACAACGACAAGGTTGTCATGGAAAAACTGCAACGGCACTGCCGTTGCAATTTGGTACCAAATGTATTAGTGAGTAGTCCCACTAGGGGATTATGTAGTATACAAGAGGAGAGGATATACTACTATTATGCCTAAAGTTGATAAACCTTCTTAGCATAAAGGAAAGAGGCCAGCAAGTACTAGTGCCCAAGAAATTCCCTCTCCTAAGAGACAAAAGGTGGAAGGAAAAGAGAAAGAGAGTGAGTTGTACTCTCCTTCCCAATCCCCTATGCATTTTGATGACCAAGCCATTACTGAGAAATTGGTTCAATTGAGAAACACTGGTGAAGTTTTTGTTACTACCTAGGAGTTACAAGAAGAGATGCCAGAGACACTTAGGCATAGAATCGCTTACCTCATAGTGGCAAAATTCATAGGTAAAGAATTAGACCCTATAACTAAGCAAGCCAGTGAGGAGTTCTTGTCAAATGAAAATTTTGTCAAGACTAGGGCATTCATTCAATTTTTGTGGAGAATTCACATTGATGAATTCAATAATAAATGTCAAAGCTATAGGAAGCTTAGCCTCATTTTACTAAAAATGATACAAAAAAGGAGGTTAAGCAAGAGCTGGTGCATAGATTTGAAAAGATCACCCCTGAAGAGGGTAGAGAATTAGTGAATAATAAGGGAGTCCTCATCCTACCTTAGTGGGATTTAGTTGATGCAGTAGTCTTTGATGCTGTCAGAAAAGAAGCAAAACCATTGAGCACTACTGGGACATCAATTGGTGCCTAGTTTAGTGAAGATCATGCAGCTTTGGCAATTTGGCCATTGAAGAAGAAAGACAAAAGAAGGTTGAAGGAAGATGATAAAATTGAGGATACAGGAAGCCTCATTGTCAAAAGAGTTTCTGATACTTCAGGAACTGAGTTAGCAAACCTTGTCTTGAAAATAGCCAACCTGAGCTCGAGGGTGGCTGAGAAGGAGAAAGAAGATTATAATATCCTAAATCAAAAGTATGAATTTGTACTGAAAGCTTATAATGATGAAAGGGTTAAGTCCATACAAAAGGGTAACATGATAGTGATTCTAGAAGGGAAACATACAGTTCAACTAATGCCCCAAGTGATGATTACTTAGGGACGTCACCAACCTTCCTCATCTAGTCCATTTGTGACTTATCATCCTACTACCTAAGAGGCAATTGAGGCTAAGAGAACAGAGCTGGAAGATGAAAAGAATAGGCTGAATAGTGAAAGATCAAGGTTGGAGGAAGAAGGCAAGAGGGATATTGAGGATTCCCCTACATACAAAGAAGGTGAGGAATTGGTATAGCAGAGGCATTTTGACAAAATATACTCTAACCTCAAGAGGTCTGCTAGTGAAGCTAATCTTTCCAACCTCTATTTGATGGGGAAGAAGATTATCAGTATAATCATCAAATATGATAAAGACAAAGAGCATTGGGACTTGATAACTGATAATTGGAAGGGGAAGAAAGCACATGTAAAATATTTATATTCTACCTCAAAGGAGTAGAATAATATTGATATAATTTTGACAAGGACCTACAAATGCCTTAAATTAATGGCTAACTTAGATATCAAGAAGAATATGGTCATCAAAAGGATAGAGACCTTAAGGGGTGAGTTCTCTAGAGACAGATATGACATGTTTCCCAATATGTTCAAAATGGATAGAAGAATAAAAAATGAAACCCTATGGCTACGAAAATTGAATGAAGCTCTAACCAAGAGGACCAAAGATATTATTACATTGGAAAATATAGATTGGTTTGTGTTAACTATCGACATCCTCAACAACTCCAGAGAATTTTTTGAATCTTGGGAATTAGAGATTGAAAAGGCCAGTGCTGATTGGGAGGATTTCAACAGCCAGAAAGATGAGGTTCTCAACTTCAGTTGGCCAGATGATGAGGTGTTTACAACCTGGGTTAGCAGGTATGGTATTGTCACTCCAGTAATAGAAAGTAGTAGTACAAGAGTGACAATGAGCACTAGTGATGCCTAGCTATCTTAACAAAGGAAAGTGCAAGTTTTGCATCAACAAAGAGGATAAATTCTAGATGATAAGGACTTATCAACCTCAGGGAAGCTGCAAGCATTCAGGTGGTCATAAGATAAAGGACTACATAACTTGTAACAAAGAACTATTATTCTCTTTGCCTAATTTTTGTCTCATTAGTGAAGTGTATTTTTGTCCTATAGCCTAGTCATCCGAAGCTTGTTGCATCCTTATTTTTGAAAAGGATTCCAAGATGACTGGGGATATTTATAAATAGAAAGTTGTAATATTTTGAGGAGGATGGTAAAAATAAGACTACAAGGAAGACTTCTAAATTGTGTCTGGGCTTTGGTTTTGAATCTATTTGAGTGTACTGATATCAGGCTTATATTAATAAAATACAATGGAATCTCCATTTTGACACCAATGATGTCCTTTTGCATTTACTATTAGTTCTTGTATGTTTAATTTTTAAGGCATTTTGAATATACTGGTTATAAGGTAGCCATGTCATTATTTTTAAGTTGCTTTCAAGGAGAGTTGAAATCTTGTAGATAATTGCAGAGGGTTAGGGTTTATGTAAGAATTTGATACATGGGTGTGAGGGTGAGAGGATAGTTTGTAAGGAATTCCATCTTAGGTTTATTTGTATTTCAATTAATTATCCCTGGTGTATGTATGTTTTATTCTGACTCTATGGCCCATGATTACGCACTGGCCAAAATGCTGACAGGTGATTGTTATCATCAGTCCAATATTAATCAATTGTTATATTTATGTTATTTTAAATACATGTCTAGCTAATTGTATTTAGTACAATTCACTTTAGTGATTCCTTGGAGAGAGAATCAATAGGTTAGCATTCCTAATCCTGGTGGCTTAAAAAGAAGAAGGATCTTGAATCCTTAATCCATTGTTAAAATTACTGAAAGATAGTAATCTGTTGAAGGTGCACCCACCTGGGTTTGTGGAGCCCAAAGTGTAGAAGGATGTTCATTCTTGTTAATTAGCCTTTTCCCTATGAGAATCTAAATTGGGAATTAAAGAGTCAAGCATTCATTATTGCATACTAATTCCACAAGAAAAAGAACTAAAAAATTGGTGACTCTACTCGGGAATTCTTGTAATCTTCTAAGAGTCATGTTCATGAAAGATTTTGTCCTTGCAATATTGAGAATTAGTTTCTTTCTCCTTGTAATCATTAAAGCGAGTTTGTTCTGCCTATCTATCATGGCACAATGTTTGAAGGTTTTGATCCTCAAAATGATATAGATCTTGTCTCAGATGGAATGACTGGTAATTATGAAACCTCTAATCTAGTCCCTTGTTTGTTTTCAAGAGAAAATTCACTGTGTGGAAAAGATTTGCAGTAATACAGGTAGTGAAGAACGCTTTTCTTGATGTTACCAGGTGAGGAATTTTCAAGAAATTTTGTTTTCAAATCTCATTTGGATTTATTTATATAAAAGGAAACCTAAGTTAGGAAAAGGCACTGGATTCTTTATATATATATTTTTCCTCTAAAAAGAGGTGGTGACTCTAACCTCTATGTACTCTAGTGTTTCACATTAAATATTTTGAAAATATTTGTCTGTTCTAAAGGATGAGTCAACAAAGGAATACTAGATCATACTTTAGAAAAAGTCATGAAATGGATGTTGGAGAGGAACTCCATATGCCTCAAAGGAAACAATGGTCCAAAAGAGGGACCTCGAAGCATGATTCCCACCATACCTCCAAAGGGAGGATAGAAACTCCCATTCTAGAGAGGAATTCATCTTCATCCGAAGATGTAGGACCATGGGACCAACGGACACTTACAGAGCTAATGCTAATTTTGATCCTTTTAGGGATGGAGGAAATACTGATATAAGCTTCTTCCCTGTAGAAGAAAATCTTTCTCCACCAGAAGAAACCTCTGCTACTGAAATAACTTCATATGATTGTGATAAGTTGCAAGATGAGATTGTGGCTTTAAGAAGGAAAAATAAAGAAAAAGAAAAGGAAATAGCTGAAGCAGAGGAGAAACATGGGCAGAAGATATATGACTTATTATCGGAAAGAGAAGAACTCTTAGCTGAAACCAGAAGGAATGACTTTAAATATAAAAGCCCGAATCAAGAAGTTAAAGGTTTGGATCCAGAATTATTTGGAAACCTTAATGATTTAAGGAATAAAGCCCCAAATAAGATCTCAAATCTTGACAAGGATGAGTTTGAGAAGGAGGGACCTATCATCAGGCAACTGTTCCCATATGAAATTGAAAAAAATGCAAAACATAAAATGACTACTAAGGATGCCCCTGACAAAGGTAAGAAAAAATTTGTTGGTATCAGCATAAATGAGCCTAAGTAGAAAGTCTCCATCCCAATAGCAATATCCCAAATTGATATTGACCTTGAACAAGCTAGGAAAGCCAAGCAATTAGAAAAGTTGGAATTGGAGACTGTTGTATCTGACATGAGAATGAAGATAGCTTTACTTCATGATACTACTAATACCACCACAAGTAGTGTTACCCAAGTTTTCCCTTTTTGTGCAATGGACCTGGTCTGCCCTATCTTGTTTCCTCTGTCTTGTTTTCTAGGCTTCATGTCTAAACCCTGTAAACCCTCAGTCTTTCATGCAATCGAGATAATAAACCCTAAGCCTTGGCTCATTCTATTTCATCGTTACCTTTTTAAGTCACTTAAGACATGTGCCATAAGTCAGGTCGCTTGATCGCTTTACCAGAATTGAATATGCTAAATCATCTCCCGACTGCGCTTTTTTCTTTGTCGCGTAGTCTCTTTACAAAATGGAATATTCCTTCAGCTTCTCAAGACTTGGCGATCTCTCCTTAGTCGGGTTGTCACTTGATTTCCATGTTATAAGCTTTAAAGGGAACGTGACCCACCTTCAGTCGGGTGATCGCGAGAAGAAATGGAAAGTCAAAGAAATGTCTCCTAACCTTGTGCCTACTTCATGTTGCATGGTCACTGGATCAGCTTAGTCAAACAGTTAAGGTTCTTTCTTCAGTCACGTGGTCTCATGATATTTGGCGGTTAGTGGATAATAGTCACGACTCAGCGACTAACGGTTTCATGCTAAGAGATTTCCCTCAGTCGGGATGTCGCTAGATAAGGACGGTGAGTCAGATTTCCATAATGCATAAAGTGGATGAAAGAACAGATGACACCTGTCACAGAGCTAATGGTTGTCTCCTGATTGCTTGATGAAGGAAGAGGATCATGCGATAACAAGACTAAGGTATGTTTTCCCTTAGTCGCGAAGTCTCCTGATGATTTAAGGGCATAAGGAAATATAAAGCGATTAAAAGATAGCTGTTCGATGAAGAAGTAAAGTGATCTGACGGTGGTTGCGAAGTCTGGTGATAAAAGTACCCCAGGGAAAAGGTCCTTTTGACTAAGAGATTAAGGTATGTCGCGAGGTCGCCGTAAACAGAAAACGGCACGTGCTTCAAGTTAAAGGTAAAGACACAAGATCACCCGACTCAGCGACTAAGGGTTGTCGTGTTATCTTGAAAAGAGGCATGAGCATCTGGCGACTTGGCGATAACAATGAAGTATTAAAAAGGTAGTTGGGATGTCGCCAGAAGTAACTCAGGTTGGCCATGGGTTAATAAAAGCACAGTGTCACTGGGTCGTGAGATATAACCATGATTAATGACTGAGTTCTGCGACTTAGAGACTAGCCGTTGTCGCGTGGTCGCCTGAATTTGAATTTGAAGTTCTGGCGGCAAGATGACAGGGGAGAACACTCGGCAACCATGGTTTCTATTTGCTCATGTTCCAGTAGATCAGAGTATGCTAATTACAGGATTATGCAAGAAGTAGTCGGCTGATCTCTGATTAGATCTGTTTCAATATCAGTAAAGGAAAGAGGATGCTAGAAGGATCAGATCTTCTCGAAGGGAAAGAATCAGATATTTTGCAAAAGATCAGATTTTGAGGTGATCGGAGCAAACAGTTGATAAGTCTGCAGAACAGTTATTGTATTTCAAAGACTTTTGTGACTCTTCTAGAGGGATATGACCGCTTCTGCAGAAGAACATTTATGTTGATGACTTTCAGGAGTAAGCGGTGGTTAGGCAAGGAAAAGATTTGATTAGGAAGTTATTGCTAAAAATGCAGTTGGCTTTGAAGTTGTATAAATATGAGTTGAAGACTCATCTTGTGGGGGTTGGGAAGAATGTACAAGGCATGCTTTGTTAGCAACTTTCTGATACTTGTAGTATTTTTTACTCCTGTGTCTAATTCTTTCATCCATCTACTTCTCTTCTGATTCTATGACAGCTTGCTGTTATCGTAATTACCTTGTACCTCATTTTGTGTAATTCATGTTTATCCTCTTTTGCAATCAATAACTGTGTAGATGTTTTACCCCTTATTGATCAAGCTGATTCTGGTTCATTGTGTGTTGTGTCTATTTCTCTTGGATTACTATATTGTGAAGTTTT
>MU223964.1:874327-904919 GCA_018584345.1 Thuja plicata | reverse complement strand
TATATATATATATGTATATGTATTTATATATATATATATATGTATCTATATACATATATATATGTATGTATGTATATATTTATATTTATATATGTATATATATATATATATATATATATGTGTATCAGAAGTTGTGTATGCTAACCATTTTGTAGGGATCAAGTCATGGCGCATTCAAGAATAGCAGCGTGGTGCTGAAGGAGTAAACGACAGCCGTTGCTGCAAAAGTGCCATCATGCCGAGGAATTAAGAAAGTGGTTGAAGAAGGGTGAGCCACAATAATTTCATGGAGGAACAAGTCAATTCAGTTCTTGAGTAAACACAACGCGAGGATCTAGAGGCACCACATGATATATTCTGGGAACGACTTGAAGACTTACTCTTGATGTTTGACATTTTCTGTTATGAGCATTATGTATCCATTAGTAATCCTCATTAATGGAGTGATCCTAGATTTAGGGAGTAGTATCATTTATCTTTAAATAAGATGACTTTTGTAACTCTTGGGAGAGTCGAGTTAGTTGATATATTTTCTAGAATAAAAGTTGATATTGTAACATTATTTTACTTTCCAAGTACATTTTCTCCATGAATGAATAGAGTGCATAATTTGATTTTTAGTATCTTATCTTGATTGAATTTATATTCACTCATCTAAGGGGGCCCACTTGGTGAGTAAATCTCTTTGTTAGATTAGAAGTTATTTCCTTGTTCATTAAGAAGTAATTAGAGCTTTGCTGTTCCTGCAGCCACTGGTAACAAAACTAGTAGACTGAACCTAAATCATAGGCAAGTAGAGTAACTCCTGTTCATGATTACTATTTTCTTAGAGTAAATGCATTTACTTGAGATAGTATAGATTCTTGAAGCTTAATTTATTTCAACTCCATAGGATTATCCATGAGAATCAAGAAGGTTTGAAGCATATACTTTGCAAATACCATTCCAAGTTTATGTACCTAGTCGATAATTAAATGAGACTAAATAATCTACTTAACTGCCATTCAGGGTGTCCAATCCAGAAATAACAGTTGAATGCTATGTGTTTCTAAGACAATTGTTTAGCCAAGCATTTTTGGGACCGTTTTTGTGGATGATGTTAGTTCAAACTTACTTTGGTGTTCATGTTTCCAGTTTTCATAATCTTGGATTTAATTTCAAGAAATCCTTTTATGCATAGAAGAAGAGATCCTCCTAGGAGATTCCTTCCTTGTTAATACCAGGATGAACCATTTGATATTTTCAATCCCAAGCCAGAGGAACCCTGAGTTGATAGTGAAGAAGATGACCTGTTTGAAAATCTATTTGCTGACACCCAGGGAGAAATTTCATCACCATCATCCTCGAAAGAATCACTAAATTTGCATGTCCTCTTTGATGATCTTGAATACCAAGACAACACATTAGCTCTTATCATCTATCAACCACAACAACCAAGACCTCCTCCAAGGATGGCTCAGCCTACCTTTCCCTTCCCAATTCCTCCTCAACAAGGTAACCAGAATCTGAAGAACATACTAGCCGCTACACTTCCAAAATTCTATGGACTTATCACTGAAGAGCCAGATAGATTCCTCTTTGAGTTTGACATCCTCTGCAGGAGCTATGACTACACAATTGATGCCCATAAGCTGAAATTGCTCCCGTAAACTCTTAAAGAGGTTTCTCTAAGGTGGTTCATGGGCCTCAGGGCTAATGATGTAGAAAATTGAAATGCCATGAGAAACATGTTTATTGAAAAATACAAAGAGTGTTGTAGGGGACAAGATTTAAAGGGAGATGACATCTTTAAAATGTCACAGAAAGAGGAAGAAACCTTGGAGGACTATGTTTCCAGGTTTATGTTTAACCTGCAGTGAAACACTCAACACTAGTTGAATAAGCAATCACAGAAGCATCTATTCCTCAAATATGTCAATGATGGAAGCATAGTGGCCTTGGACCTAATGGCTGGTGGGGATATCACTCAGAAGAACTGGGCAGATATTAAGACTGTATGTCTAAATTACTCAAGAGCTACAGTAAAACAAGGAAGAGGACTAAGAGATCTGCCTTATAAGAAAAATAGTTATGGAGTATCTAAGATAGATTTGTCCAACCTCCTATCTGACTTCAAATAGGACATTATCAATGACGTGGCCACTCGGTTGGACAACATGCAAGCCCAGAGGAAGAAGGAGGATGCAAAAGCTATGTTGGCTGAAATTTTCTCCCACTGTAGAGAGAAGAAAAGAAACTGTAAGTGAAAAACTGTTGCATTCATGGACACTACCTCAATGCCCATCGAGTTCAAGGTGATAGATGAGGAGAATAGAGAGGTTTTCTACGTGACTCAAAGATGACCATGGGCTTAGAGACAAGGTATGCCTCAAGACCCCCTAAATAATTTTGGTTATAATAATAATAGTAATTAGTGGCAAAATCAAAACCCCTAGAATTATGGCCCTCAAGGAAAGAATTGGAATCATAACTGGTCTAACCAACAACCACAGTATAACCAAAACTATTAGCAGCCACAATATCACCAAAACTTTCAACAACATCCTCCATTTAACCCATACCAGCAATAGTTTAACCAATATTAATAGGCACAATAGAATAACCAATGGAAACCACATGCTAACTGTCAACAACAACCTTAGTGGGGACCCAATCAGCCTAATCAGTAGCAAGCTATCATTCCTCCACCTCAACAACAAGCTATTATGCATCCACCTCCTGTAGCCAATAGTAGTCCTCAGAAGCCACAACTTCCTGCACAAACAAATCTAAATCCTAATAACAAGCAAATGGCTTATTCACTGCAAGTGAATGACATCCACCTATGATCAGGAACCACATTTCTTGCACCTAGGGCACCCATAATAACTGATGTTTCTAATACTGAGGAAATTCCTGACAATCAAAATACGGTGGTCCCACCCATTTCACCACCTACTCCAGTTGTGCAAATTCCACCTTATCTACAAAGATTGGCTCAACTATCAGTACCCCCTAAAGAGAATCCTATTGTAACTAATCTGATTAACCAACTAAAGCAAATGACTATCCAAATACCATTATTAGATGCCCTCAAATAAATTCCCATTTATAATAAAGCAATCAATGAAGACTATATCAAGCACCCTAGTAGGAAAAATAAAGATCTTGATAGCGTCCATGTTCTTGGGCAGCTTTCCGATCTTATGCTCAGTAAAGCCTTGATGACTAAATACTCTGATCCAGGAAGTCCAGTGGTCACCATTCATATTAATGGTATACAAATACATAATTTCATGGTTGATTTAGGGGCCTCTATTAATATAATGACTATGGATGTGTTGTTAACACTTGGTATCATTGGGTTGAGGGAAACACCTACCATTCTCCAGGTAGCTAATAATTCCACTGTCAAGCCAGATGGTATGGTTGAGGATATTGTTGTCCCACTTGATTCCCTAGATTACCCCTAAGATTTCATCATCCTATCCCCCAGAGCCACACTAGGAGGGTATCCATTAATCCTAGGGAGACCTTGGTTGGGCACATCAGATGCTTGCATTGCATGTCACTCAGGAAAGATGACCATATCTGATGGCATTCATACCAAGAAATTAAGTCTGTATTCTCTAGCCACACCCTAAGCTAAAATTGACCAATTTGTCTGGCCAGATCTAGGAGATGCTCCCCTCAAAGCCAATTCAGCGCATCAGCTTATGGTTATTCGTAGAGATCCATTTATGGCCTCACAAGATGAAGATGATATACTAGCAGCAATCCTTAGAAACAAGTATGGCTCTAAAGAACCCTCTTGTCATGTTCCTGACTGTTCCCTACAAACCATATTTCCCAAGTAGTCCTCATCTAAGTTTCCTACAACATCTGATTATCTCCATACTTTGTTACCCTATGAGATAAAGTCACCTTCATTTGCAGAAGTTCTTATGCTGGATAAAGTCAAAAGAGTAGAAATTTCCTTAGGTAAGGAATTGAATGTCAATAAGAATCTCACTGAATCTCATATGTCTAGCCTTCTCCATCTTTTAAAAGAGATTCAACAAGCTTTTGCATGGGACTATACTGACATGAAGGGACTTGACCAAAAATTGTGTACCCATAAGATCTATATAAGCCCCGATTCCAGACCTATTAGGCAAGAAAAAAGAAGAATAAACCATGCACTAAGAGATATAGTAAAGGCTGAATTGCAAAAACTCCTCCAAGTTAGCTTTATATATACTATATCTGACAGCTACTGGGTCTCCCCTCTTGTAATTGTTTACAAAGAAAGGTGGAAAATGGTGAGATTGTGTGGACTATATAGAGCTTAATAAAGCCACCAAGAAAGATCACTTTCTATTACCCTTTATTAACCAAGTACTTGACAACCTTGCTAGTAAGAGGTATTTTTCATTCCTGGATGGTTTTTGTGGCTACAACCAGATCTAGATATCACCAGAAGACCAAGATAAAACAACGTTCACCTATCCTTGGGGAATATTTTCTTATTCTATATTGTCATTTGGATTATGTAATGCACCTGCTACTTTTCAGAGGGTAGTAATAAGTATTTTCTCTGACATTGCTGCTGACTATGTTGAAATATACATGGCTGATTTCACTGCATATGGAACTACATTCAAAGAGGCTCATACTAATTTGGGAAAAGTTCTTAAAAGATGTCAAGGCTGCAACCTCTCACTTAATAGTGAGAACTATTATATGATGATGGAGGAGGGGGTTGTCCTAGGGCATTACCTCTCATCATTTGGTATCCAGGTTGAACCTAAAAACATTGTAGTCATCATTACACTCCTCACTCTAGCAAAGAAGAAGGATGTCCAGTGTTTTCTTGGTCATGCCGGTTACTACAGGAGATTTATTAAGAAATTTAGCCAACTTTCTGCCCCATTGAACAATCTATTGAAGAAAGAAGCCGAATTTGAATGGACAACTGACTGTGAACTATCATTTCAGTAATTGAAAGATGTGTTGACAAAGACCCATATTCTTAGAGGACCTAAATAGAAGCTGCCCTTTCATATCCACATTAATGCATCTGACTATACCATTGGGGTAGTGCTAGGAAAAAAATAAGGTATAGTTGAGCATGCCATTTATTATATAAGAAAAAATCTGCAAGGTGCTAAACTAAATTATACTGTTACTGAAAAGGAACTGCTTGTTGTAATCTATGCACTTAAGAAATTTAGACATTACATAACTGGTTATGAATTATTTTTTTATACTGATCACTTAGCAAAAAAACACTTGATGAACAAACCCACCATCTCTGGTAGGTTATCTTTCTGGTTACTCCTCATGCAGGAGTTTGATATAACTATCATTGATAAACCAGGAAAAGCTAATGTGGTGGCTGATTTCCTCTCTAGATTACAAGTTCCTGATGATCCTGCAATAATTTATGATAGCTTCTCAGATGAGCACCTATTCTCTGTTGCAACTTACAATCTGTGGTATGCTAACATCACCAACTACCTTGCTACAGGAAGAACACCACCTCATTTTTCATTGCGTGAATGCCGACTGTTGGTTGAGAAAAGATTCAACTTTTCATGGATCTTTGGATTTATGTTCTACATAGGTTTTGATCAAGTCATTCGCAAATGTGTTCACAAAGATGAGACCTATGACATCCTTCGGGATTTTCATGATGAGCCATGTGGTAGCCATTTGGCAGGAAAAAGGATAGCATACAAGGTATTGAAAACTGGTTATTGTTGGCCTACCTTACATAAAGATGCAACTAAGCATACTAGGCACTATGAATGATGCCAGCGAATGGGACACCCCACCAAGTCTGATGAAATTCCCTTGTAGCCTAAGGTGCTAGTAACACCATTTGACAAATGGGGCATCAACTTTGTTGGTCCCATTAAGCCATCTTCCCATGGCAAGTCTTATATCTTAGTATGCACTGACTATGCCACAAAATGGGTTGAAGCAAAAGCAATGCAACATGCAAGGGATCATAAGGTAGCAGAGTTTCTCTATGAGTTTATTTTTACTAGGTTTGGTGTGCCTCATGAAATAGTAATAGATCAAGGGGCATAGTTCACCTCTAATCTTATTGTTGAATTGATGAATGAGTACACAATGAGGCATGGTAAATCTTCACCATACCATCCTCAGGCCAATGGGCAGGCTAAGATCACAAATTGGGAAATTGAGGCTATCATGACCAAAATAGTTGTTGTTCATAAAAAGGATTGGGCTACCCACCTTTCTGAAGCCATTTGAGCTTATCCAACAGCTTGGAAAACCACTACTAGTTTTACTCCTTTTGAGTTGATTTATGGAAAATATGCATCTATGCCTATTGAGTTTCACCATAAGACTCTCAGGATGACATTGGAGTTAGATATAAACCTTACCAAGGTACAAGAGGACATGCTCCTATAGCTTAATGGATTGGATGAGTATAGGAAGTCTGCACTTCACAACATCAAACTGATTCAAAAGAAGCAAAAGAAGTGGCATGATAGATTCATCAAGGATAAGAAATTTTCCATTGTTGATCAGGCCTTGATCTATGACTCACAATATCAGCATACTCCAAGAAAATTTTAGACCTGTTGGTTAGGGCCTTATGAAATAGTCTTAGTTTTTGACAATGGTGCAGTTCAGCTATCTACGATTGATCCTATACGATTCAAACTGCTTGTCAACAAGCATCATCTTAAGATATATCACAAGCCTATGAGTCATAAAAACTTCTTGTAATAGTTCTAGTAGAGCATAGACATCTCCACTCCTACAGCCGAAGAATTTGGGTCTTCCACCCAGATTTCTGCCAAACTATGACTTATCACATATTCCATAATAAACATTTCACTTCCATGAATTTCTTTCTCTGTAATAAAAATCCACCTCACCTTCTCTCTCTACAATTTTTTTGTACCATCAAATCACTCAATTAGTGCATGTAGCATATTAGAACACTCTTCCTACAACACCTCTTAGATTAGTAACACATACTTTTTCTCATATATTATTTTATTCATTTTTTTATTTTGGACAAAGTGTTATTTTCTTTTTTTACTCTTGCAAACAAAGGGTTGGTGGGACCGATGCCTTACACTTAGTTGGGGGGAGGGATTATTTAATACTTGTTTCAAAATATTTCCAAATCAATTTTAGCATGCAAATAGGCAAACTTTATTTCTTGTCTTTCCACGGTGACCGCCATCATGTGGAAGCTTATCTGTCCTTCTGTGATTAAGTCATCATGATTTGAAAGCAATTTAAAGTTAAGGTTCATTTAATAATGGCATTTTTGTGATGTGTTTGGGTGGTGAACCTTAACATGCATGAATTTATTTATGAATACCATTCAAAATAATGCTTATTTTCCTATAATTAAAAGCTATTCTATACTTTAATTTTTCTTGTAAAAAACATCTTGAGTCAGTAAGAAGTCTTGCATTTTCCAATTTTCTGTAGTGTCTGTGGAGCTCTTGCTGAGCCATTTTTGTCATTAACAATGGGTGGAGACCTTCACAGGCATGAGCCTAGAGATCATCGAGCTCTACTTGGGGACCCGACTGCCTGTGAAATGTTTCAAAGAAGGGGATGGTTAGATTACTGCCTTAGGCTTAATGGCTTTGATCAAGAAATTGCTTTCCAATTCCTAAATACTCTAAACAATGGGTTTGCAGTGGTTAAGGGTCTGAGGATAGAATTCTCAAAGGACATCATGGCAGAATTTTCAAAATTGCCATAGGAAGGAGAAAAATGGAGTAAAGATATTATCTTGCGCGAGCAGCCAGGGCACAATTTACCCTTCATGGTGACCCACAATTGGATGTTAATAAGAAATAGGGCACTTTAAGAACATCATTACCCATGGAGTTTATGCAGCTGGATACATTCATAATATCCTACTTCACTTGTGAAGGTCATTACAAGTACCTCCATGGACTGCATTTCAAGATTCTGAGCGCCCTCTGCTATGAAAAAAGGCCAGTAAAATTACCTAGTTTTCTATTTAATATTGTGAAAAAGAAGTTGTCTCTAGTACAGTCAGGAAAAGCTCAATCTATTTCCCATCATTGTTTAAATAAATTAGTTGTAGAGAGGGAATTAATTAAATAATAAATTGGGACTTGGGATGAATTCTTGGCCATGGAGTAAATACCACCTAGAGTGGTTGGCCCTAGAGGCCAGGGTGTAGGTAGAATGGTTAGCATGACAACGGGGGTTCATAAATTCATACAAAAAAATAGAGGCCATTCCTGAAGTGTCTTCTTCTAAACCTACCCTATCTAGGAAAAGACCCTAGAATGTTAGTACTCTTGTGTCTAGTAAAAAGAAAGGGAAAACTAGGGAAGTCGATGTCACTATTGATACTTCACCTTCTGAGGAAACTAGGTCTTCTTCCATGAAGGATAAAGGTAAAACCATAGAGGCAGAGGGTATGACTCCAGAACAACAACCACCTAATAATGAAGATATTGGTAATATAACTGAGGAACCCTTATCCTCTCCCAAGGAGGCAACGCCAAAAGAACCTCATGTAGCCATTACAGAGGAGGTGTCCTCCAGAAGGAAGAAACATAAAGATCCTCTAAGCTCTTTTCAAAACCCTATTAGGAAGAGTGCTAGACATTCTACTAGTACTAGTAAGGAAGAAAAAACCCCTTGATTCAGTTATAAATGTTGAATCCTTTGAGTCTGCAGAGAAGTCCTCTTCGGAGGCAATGACTCCAAAAAGAACAAATAGTGACACCATATCCCACATTATGAATGATGAAGCTACAACTAACCCACAAGTTGATTACATCCTTGTAGATAGTTATAAGGATTCTGAGCAAATAGAGGGATTTTTCAATAATTCTGTCTGGCAAGATACTGATGATAATTCAGAAAACCTACCCCCTGATGAATTCCCTACCGTAGATGATGACATTGTTGAAGAGGTTTTTGAACAAATGAGTAGAGACAGATTGGACACGCTGGTCAAGGTAGTTGAGTCATCCCAAGTGGATGATTCGATAAAAACCCTTGTCATATGGAGAGGAAAAAATTCCATTGATGAATCATGCCAAGTAGATGATTCAATGAAAACTCATGATAAAGGAAAAGGGGCTACTTCCACTAAAGAGGAAGCAGTAAGAATCCCTTGACTTGCATCCGGGTGGATTGATATTCTTTAGTAGGGACCCATTCCGCCACCAGATTTATCAACACCTTTAGAAGAAGGATTGAGTTCATACCAAAATTTTATTTGGGAAAAGGCACAATTGAAACTGGAAACAAAAAAACTAAAAAGGATCATTGAGGAGCAGGCTTGTCAACATGAACAGAAAACAAATCACGTTGCAGTATTGGAGAGGAAAATTGAGCAGATCACTGAATTGATTCCTACAACAATGGCATGTAGGTCACCATCTCTAGTTTATGCTTTGTTCCTTAAATAACAATTTTTTAACTTTCAATTGACTAGGATTGTAGAGGGATTGAACCCTTGTATTTCTACACCTCACAAATTTTATGATACCTTCCAGTCATCTCCCATGTCCATCAAAAACCTATTATGTAAATTATATTTACACAATCTTTTTGTGCCAGATAATAGGGATTGGAATTCACTTCTGTACATGGGAGATGTTCAGTTGAGGCCAGTGATGTCCTAGATTCAGAGTGAGATTAGCAAAGAGAATCAGGCTTCGCCATATAGCTTGGATAAATAATTGTCGCTATTTTAGGATTGGACACCCTAAATGGCTGCTAAGTAGATTATTTAATCTCATTTAATTATCGACCAGGGACGTAAACTTGGAATGGTATTTGCAAAGTATATGCTTCAAACCTTCTTGATTCTCATGGCTAATCCTATGGAATTGAAATACATTAAGATTAAGGAATCTATATTATCTCAAGTAAATGTGTTTACTCTAAAAAAATAGTAATCACAAATAGGAGTTACTCTACTCGCCTATGCTTCGCCATATATGTCGAAGCCTGATTATATGTCGAAGCCTGATTCTCTTGTGCATTTTAGCTTATATTTTAGTTAAATCTTCCATTCTAAGCATGATGTTGTAACTGATTTATGCATAATCTAAGGGTAATTATACCATATTTCATACTCTTCTTAGATAGGGAGCAATATGTCAATTTTGGTGATATATATGTGCTTTTACTTTGATATTTAATGTTATCTCACCAATGCAATGACATTTTGAAGTCTTGTACTGTAGCTAGTGCTTGGATAAACAATTGTCTCAACAAGAGGGGTACATGAGAGGGGTACATGAGAGGTTTCTTAGATATGCACGTATCACAATGCCCATATCGATAATTAGAAAGGATTTTGGCTACTAATATGACAAGTAACTAGTAAGGGTCTATGTTTAAGTGTATCCTTTTGTGTCTACACAAGCGTGGTTGAGGTTGCTAGCCGCACATAACATCTTACCACCATTAGTCATGATACGTGATTGAGACATGAAATCCCTTTTATGTGTCAGATGAGAGCCGAGCATAAGCTCAAATGTCAATTATCTTTCAAGGCTTTAATCTCAAGGAAGAATTTGATTATAGTGAGTTAGAGTAGCTTCGTGTTAGCTTGTTCTCACTTGGGTCATTCTCCAAGCGTGAGTACTTTTTGTCACTTAGACAGACCCTCTAAAGTTAAGAAGATCTCAAATGGTGAATGACAACAATGTTTTTGGATTTCTGATCATCCCTGAAAGGGAGATACCATAATTTCCTGAAAGTATTTCCATTCCTAAAACTCAAAATAGAAGTTCATTTTAAAATGTTTTTCATGTGGGTTCCTAGTTAATAAAAATGAGAAAACAAACACACAAGAAAATTTTGGTTGATTTGTGAACATGGTAACCTAGAAGATAACTCGTTAGTAGTTTGTGTTTTGTCTCTATTTCAAATGTCATACAAACCATGGTTAAGCTCCAAATAATAAATGATCACCAAAAAGCCAAAAAAGACCATAAAAACTTGTTAAAGTTAGCCAAAAAAATAGAGGAAACTACTTTTTTCTTCTTTTTAAAAGTTAAAGTACAGGAACTTGTACGAGCTAAACATTAACTCCATATGAGTATCAGTGAGCTTCTGTATGAGTTTCTAGTGAAGACTGTGGAAATTCATATGGTTTTATACCAATACTCATCTGAGATTTTGAGACTCGTACAGAGGACAGAATGTCCAAAATCTGAAAAATAGATAGAAAATGCTAGAAAATAAGAGAGATAATGAGACAAGTAAAGTTTGGGCGCCATAAATGTCTGTGTGAAATGTGTACAAGTACCTGTAAGATACAAACACACACTTAAATGAATCATTACATGGTTAGTCAATCAACATCTACAAATCAATATACAAAATAAACTAAGCTTACTGAAACCAACTCATTGCCTTCTAGTAAGCAGGATTTTAGAATTTGTTGTCATGTCATTGCAAAATTTGAGTCACTACACCTATTATAAATGATTGATTTAAAGGATATATGATTGAGTAATCCAAATGCAAAATGCAATATTGTTTTTGGTTAATCCAAATCTATTTAGATTTATCTTAAGTACCAGAAGAAACGTATGTGTTAGGGCCTTTAAAATTTTTCCACTAGTTCTAAGTTGCTCATGTTTATAAAATGTCTAAACCTGGTTCTTAAGCCCTAATTTGTCATTTTTTCTAAACCCTTGGTCCATTTTATGACAAAAACCCTAGGTGTCTTTTACATGTTATATTCTTACGTTGCCTTTTTCGGCCACTTAAATCACTTTAACTCATAGGTTTTAATTCATCATTATGTGGGGCAATGTGTTAATTCTCTCCTACATCCTAAGTTCCCCATGGTACTTTATTTCCCCCAAGCATCATGTAATTTTTTTTAATCTAAAGGTGGACACTTTCCCTTGATTATAAGCTGTAGGAAATATATTCATCAAGACATTGCACCTGAAGGATGCATGTCCTAATTTGATCCTGGTTAGAGTCAATAGGTTAAAGACCAATAGATCTAGTATGACTTAAAGATTGGCATGATGCCTTGAATGGAAGGTGCTCAATAGATAATATTCAAGGCATTGTACCTAAGTGACAAGTGGCAGATAGTGGGACCTAGAAAGAGATAAAGTAAGGCTAAAGACAAGATAGATTCCTTTTTATCCTATGGCGGGTGTGATCCTGCGATCAAAAGATACAGCTTGTTGACTCTTTGCCAGAATATGCCTGAGTGACAAGTGGAAAGTGTTTGGGATAAAGGACATAAAGCATCGAGATGTTTCTATAAGATCTAACGGTTCACACTATCCCGCAATGGAAAAATGATCGATTGATACTTATTAATGCATTGCGGCTGTATGACACATGTCTATGGCGGGTGAGACTGGGGTTGAAGATAAAGTTAAATAGAAAGTAGGCTAGGTCTAATCCAATGGTCTGTACATTGCCTACAACAAAAGATGTAGTATTTTTATTCATTAAGGCATCACTCTTTGTTGCCAAGTGTCAATCTTGTGATCACAAGGTCAACATGGTCATTTGTCCCACATTTGTTGTGTGGTCAAGGAACATAACATTTTTATAGCTGATCCCACAATGGTTAAGTGTTGAAAGGCACGCAAATTTTTGGCTAGCAGTTTGTGGCCAAGTGGTTAAGTGTTGATGTGGTGGCCAGCTGGCAGACAAGAAGGTATTTTTGAGGGCCTACACTCAGGTGACATGGTCAAATGAGTGACAGGTGTTGACCAGGAGTTATGACGAGATCCCAGTCATGAAAGGTCCATTTAGATCATGTGATAACATGGTTGTGACATGTGGCATGGATGGTCAAGTAGGATGGTGAGGTGGAAGAGGTCCCAGCTAATTAGGTGGTGCCAAGTGGCATAGGTGGAGATATAAATGGTGGGATCAAAGGACAGGAGGGTTCCACATAGAGCCAATCAGAGGTTGATGCGTGGTGGTAGGAACTTGGCTAGCAACAAGTTAAAGGATGGTCAAATCTAGGTTTATCCAATGGTTTGTGCGATTCCACTATCTTGAGCTGCAGGGAAGTTATTCTTCGCATCTTCGTGCCTCTATGATATGTGAATGGTTATGGGGTTGTTAATTTTAAATCCTAATGGAAGTTAAAGCATGGATAGATATGTTCCATCTAACGGTCTATGTTATTCCTTAATCTAAAACATGAGGGTACTTTATCCATTGCGTACTCCTGACTGTCTATCGCAAGTCCTTCTCAGATCATGGGACTAGTTCCTTAAAGAAGGTAAAGTTAATGCAGGTATGATCTAATTTGATGGTTGTCACATTTACTTGAGCTAGATGAGCATGCAAGATATCCATAGCAAAAAATTACTGTTGAGACGTAAAATTTCCTGATCATGAGTCCAGCAGTTGTTGAGTAAAGTTAAAGGTTAATTTGATCAAGAAGGACCTGATGGTATGTGTGATCCCACCATGCAAAGTTGAAGCCTGTTTAATTCATTGTGGAATCACAATTGTTTGACACATGTCTAGGATGCTCTAGTACAAGGTAAAAATGATAAATAATTTCTCATATCTAGTAATATTTTGCCTCATGGAGGTTTGGGAGTCATCGACGGAGATTAGTTATTTTATTTGTCAAGATTATGGGTATCTTAAGGGAGGATCAACGAATATATTTTAAAGGTGCAAAAAGATTTGAATATCAACCATTGATGGAGATTTCCATGTTAGACCTGACCATTAATAACATATTTTTAAATATTTAAATACTTTATAGAGGGTTTTGAAGTGGTGGCTTTGTGCTCCATGTTGAGTGAGAGTAGATAGATAAATTTGATTTTCTGGGTTGCATTTATGCAGTCGTGTAAAACTGTTAAACTGTTAGGATGGAAATCTGATGGCTCAGAATAATTTTTACTTTCATTTATGGCTTGGGGATTTTTGATCAGATTTTCAAATGTTTTATAACCCTAGATCATCTCTCTATTTTTTCTACCATTATGATTGGTCTATTCCAGTGTCCTGGTGGGTGGTGCATCAGATCAAATATTTTTATTGATCTTTTGGAGAAAGATCAGTCGGTGAAAGGAATGATTGCATTAAATTGAATTTCAAAGAAGAACAGGTGTTATATGTATTTCATCTCTAGGATTTACTTCTTCTATAAATCCCTTTCTTTTCTCTGTTTCAGGGGTTCTAGTCTCTTTTGGTTCTAGGGGATATAGAAAATTGTATTAGATTGTGTCAAGGTAGAATAAAAGGTTACTATCTTTTGCATTTTATTGAAGTGACATGTATTTTTAAACAGATTGATATAGAAGCATGGTTCATCATACTTAATATAAGCTTTCTAAGATTCAACTCTCTCCTTTTTTTTTATCTCTAAAGGTGTGCATTTTCTGACTCATTGCAACAAATTTGTTTACGCATATGTTGTTATTCCTTAGCTTTGATCAAGGATCAAATTAAAATTTCTTCAGATAAAACATAGGTTCATTTGATACTACAAAATGGTTTTATAACTAGTGTATCATCTGAGATTATTTGTGTTTATGGCTTTGAGTCCTTGACAACAGTTGGTTTTTGTATTCTTCTCCTGAACTAGAAATATTACCCAATGAATAAAGCACTGATCACAAATTAGCACATCTTTTTTTGATACATGTTTGATTGATTTGGCTATATTCTGATAAGTTAAATCAAAACCATTTCCAATTTATTTTATGGTTTGTGGTTGCTATTTGTGTGTCCTTCATGCTAATGGAGAGTTAATGAATGAGTGGTTAACATTTAGTACTTTCTTACCATTATCTATTGCTTAAAATACAGAGTTGTAACAAGTTATATATTGCGTTGGATTAGGTGTACCTGCCTTGGTTTTGTAGAGCCAAAAGTGTAGAGGGAAGTCTTGTCCCTATAGTTGGTCTAGTTACCCTAAGATAATCCCATATTTGGAGCTAACAATTCTTTAAAATACATCTCAAGGTATATTGGTAGCTTTCAAAACATAAACATTCTAATACATCAAAAAAATGATGACTCTAGTGGGGATCTAGATGCAATAATCTTGTGGAACCTTTTAAATAATCTCTAGTGTTGAGAGAAATATTTAGCCCATCTGAGTCACCAAAAAAATGGAAACTCTACATCAAATATAGATGCAAAAATCTTTTTGAACCTTTTAAACAATATTTGGTGTTGAGAGAAAGATTTATCCCATCCGAGTTACCAAGCAAATGGTGACTTTGTCGGGGAGAGGCAGTATATTATCATAAATGATGCAGGTTTCAAGTTGAGCTAGACTCCTGGCCTTCTTATTTATATAAGCTAGTAAGTTTCTCATTGGAAGCATAGAGTTACTATTGTTTATCCCCTTTTTTGTCCTTTTTCTTGTGAGTTTCCTTATTGCAATATTCATATAGGCTAGTTTTGTATTTTTCCAACTTATTTTGGGTGGCGACTCTAAGTGATCTCTGCAAAAGTGTTGAGTAATAAATATAATTTAATACACAATTCCTTAATATGAGTAATAGAAATACTAGATCTTGGGTGAGAAATCATCCCAAAGATAAATTAGAAGATAGCCTTCCAACTACCTCTAGAACTGGTTATCCAAGGAAGGAGAAGAATAATAGAGGTATTTTTCAAACTAGGAGACAAAGGAGGGATACAAGGATAGAAGAGCCAATCGAACATAGCCATTAAGGAAATGCATCATAATATGAAGAGGCTACAAACTTAAGATTGGGTGCATATGGAGATTATTATTCTCCTAATGAGAGAGAGGAGGATGGATCTAACACCACCCTCCCAAATTGAGAAAGTCTTGATGATAAAGCTGCTGAATTGGAGAGAATACTATAAGAGCAATTTTCCATCACACAATAGAGAAAAAAAAGAGAATGAAAATAAGATAAGACAAAAGTAGATCAGGGTTAATCAATTAAGAAGGAAATTATTGAAAAATAGGCAATAAATTATGTTGAAGAACCTAAGAGGGTTAAATAGGAACATGTCATCAGTAAAATTGCTAATATTCAAAGCGATATGGATAAGAGAAAACAAAAAATGACAAGGGTTGAAATAAATGAGCCTGAATGTCATGAGTCTCTAGTGGATTTAATGTCCAAATTGGACACTGATCTTGAGAGGGCTAGAAGGGAGAAATAAATCAAAGCTAAAAGGGTTGATAAATTAGAATTGGAAGCTGGTGCTTTAGAAATGAAGAAGAAGGTTGATTTTTGCAAATAGTCTACTAGGTCTTCTAATGTTGGTGTTGAGGTAGCTACAACATCAAATTCTAGGGTATCTACTTCTCAGACTCATAATCCATTTCAAAGGGGACCAGGTCACACATAAAGGTACAAAAAATTCTCTTTTCTTAGTATTATTAGTTATCCTAATGCAGTTCCAAATGAAATTAGAGATAAAATTCCTAAATTTGATAGAAATAATAGAATTACTTGTGAGGATCATTTAAAGAAGTTTATTGGCATGATGGATGACTATGATATCATGCATGATGATGTGATGATGAAAATTTTAGTTCAATCTCTAGTTGAGGATGCTAGGGATTTGTTCAGAGGATTACCTCATGATTCTATGGGATCTATGGATGAGCTTAAGGATTGTTTTAAGGAGTTCAATATTGTGACAAGACAAATAAGGGATTCATGTTTAACGAGTTCCATAATATCAAGAAGAATCCAAATGAGGATGTTGTTGAATTCAATATAAGATTCCAAAGGGGCATGAATAATATTTTCAAAGTAATGATGCTTGATGATAAGGGATGTCTTTCTACCTATTTAGTTTTTGTTGATGCTAAAATGGGATACCTTCTTAGAGACAAGAATACTAGAAACATTAGGGAATCTTATAAGATAGCTATTAACATTGAGACTAATAGGAGAGTATTAGGGAAATTGGGTAGAAAGGAAGAATGGAAGCCTACTAGGAAAGAATCAGATAGGTCTTATAATGTGAAACCTAAAGAGGAGGTTAATGTGATGTAGAGATTAAATTCCATAAAATATTTGAAGCTTGGAGAAAATAGGAATGATAAGGCTCCAAGAAATGATAGGCCATTCACAAGAAATTTTAATTAGAAACCAAGAATGCAAAATTACCCATATACCACCTTGTGTAAGGATGGGAAACCTATTTCCCCCAAAGGAAAAACAAGCCAGATGATAAGACTCCCGATCCTCTAGAAAGAAGCTTTGCTAATATATGTGATTATTTTTCATGGTGTATAGCTTGTCAATCCCCACACAATCCTGACTATTCTATTGTTTCCTTTAATGTATCTTCAAATGAAGAAGAACAAGAAGGGGAAGAAGAAGAGGAATTATATGATGACAGTGGTTGTGCATTGAATTTTTCATACTTGAGGGGTGAACAAGAATCTGATGATGAAACTAAAAACCAAGATATGGTTCCATCTGATGAAGAAGAAGAAGAGATTGTTGATATAAGGTGTAATGATGAAAGGGGTAAGAAACCCATTGTGTTAAGAATACCTTCAGAAGAAGAGATTTCACAAATCACTATAGATATGGTTACTCAAGAAAGGAGTAATTATAATTTGAGAAATAGAATAGTTGGTAATGAAGATGGAAAACCAACTAGTATTTTGATTAAGGAAACCAAAGAAGACACTAAGCAGACACAAGAAAAGGAAAAACTTACTGAGGGTGTCAAAAGACTAAATGTTATGAAAGAAGATAAGTCTAATATTCCAAATGTTGTCTATAAGGTAAAAACAAATATGGTTGAGATAGATGTTTCCCCTCTTCAAAAGGATAATAAAAGAAATGAGACAAGCTTGGCTACTCAAGTTGAAGGTTGAAGTATTCTTACTATGAAACAAGACATCTCTGATATAAAATAATCCCCTATTGACATGTGGAAATTGTTATCATAGATCATTTTCAAGGTTCCACTATTGGAAATGATGAGGACTGGGGAACATAAAGAAAATAATTTGACATGGTTAAATAGTGTTTCTTCCACAAGGATTTAGAAGCCATAAAAGAAAGAGAAAATGTGAAATATAAAATATAAATCAGATAATAAGGGGAAAGAATTAGAAGAAATTATTTCAAAAATCCCTCATATTTATTTGAATACAAATCATGTAAATACTCCCTTGGGAGCCATGGATACCTTTTTCTTGACTCTAGTTATCAATGGTGAGATGCTAAAAAAATGCATGATATATTCAGGAGCATTTAACACTGTTATGCTTGCAGAGATAATGAAGTCAATGCGATTGCAATTTGATAATCCCCATGGAAGATGTCAGACAATGGATTCTACTGAGGTACCTATCATAGGTACTATTAAAGCTCTACCTTATAGACTAGTTGCATATCTAGAAAAATTGCTAACCATGAGTGTCTTAGTGGTTGATATTCCTCCCCAATATAGAATTATATTATCAAGAAAATAGAGTGCATCAATGGGAGGAAGTATTCAATGTGACTTATATTTTGAAAATTTCAATATTTATAGTAAAAATGTTAAATTATCTAGGGAAACTAGGACTCCTCACATGATTGAGGAAGATGAGGATGATAATATGAATTGTTTCTTTGACACTGAAATTGGATCTTTCCAAGTGCAAGATAGGAAGGTTGAAGGAGAAGTCCATAAATTTTTTTTATCTATGGAAAAGGATAACCTAGAAGACAAAAATGACTTATGGACTATGTATTATAATAGTGCAAGATCTAAAGAGTGAGCCAATGCATGAGTTTTGTTGATATCTCCTAGTCATAAGACTTTCAAATTCCCTTTCACATTTTTGTTCACATGTACGAATAATATTGTAGAGTATGAGGTATTATTGATTAGATTAAGGTTGGTCTCAAGACACAATATATGAAATCTTAGAGTAATTGGAGACTCTGAATTAGTAATTTCTCAAATAAGATCCAAGTATGCTTCAAAGAATTAAAGATTAAGCAATGCAAAAATGTTGTTTGGGACGATTTTGAAAATTTTGATGCATTTGGTATTGACTGGATGTATAGAAGCCAAAACAGAATGGAAGATTTTCTAGCAAATATTACTTTGAGGCTAGGAGATATCACATTTGTAGGAATCTCAAAGATCAAGGATAAATCTAGGCCTTCCATACCAGATAATATTGAAAGCTGGCAGGTCTTTCAAGATGATTTGGACATTCTAAGATTTTTATATTGTGAATCAAACTTTGGAAATAAAGAGATGGATTTCAGTGGATATGTGAAGACCTTGGATGGTAAAGATACTATTTTTGGTGAGGATGTCCTACAGCTGAAATCAAATAAGGTTCCAGAGGGATTTGTTGTTCTTGAGAAAGATTTTGATAATAAGGACAAGGCCTTTTCTACAAATACTATGAACAAGCCAGAGGATTTGGAAGAAGTGAATTTAGGGACAGCTAAAGCTCCTAAGAAGATATATATTAGTAAAAGGTTGTCTCCTAAACTTAGAAAGTTGTTAGTTGATCTTCTTGAGAAATATAAGCATATTTTTGCATGGTATTATGATGACTTAAAGGGATATAGAGAAGATCTCTTCCATCATGAGATTCATTTGAAAGAAGGCACAAAGCCTTTGAGACAAAAATTAAGACTTGTGAATCCCACATTGGCACCAAAGATGCAAGAGCAGTTGAAGAAAATGAGGGATGCTAGAATTATAAAGCCTATTATACATTCAACATGGGTGTCAAACTTAGTTCTGGTAAGGAAAAATAATGGAGACATCAGACTCTGTGTGGATTTCATAAAGTTGAACATTAATTCTTTAAAGAACAGTTATGGTTTACCCAACATGAAATTCATGCTATAGAGAGTCACTAGATGTGAATTGATGTCAATGTTGGATGGATTTTTCAGGATATAATCAAGTCATGGTTAAGGAATCTGAGTAGTTGAAGACTATATTTACCACACCATGGGGTACTTATGTATATGTTAGAATGCCTTTTGGCTTGATAAATGCTGGGGAAACATTACAGAGAGCCAAGGATGTGGCATTTTCAGATTTTAGAAATAATTTCTTAGTAGTCTATCAAGATGATCTTACAACTTATTCAACAAAGGAAGATTAGCACTATAGTATTCTTGAGAAATTTCTTATGAAAGCTTTGGAATGCAGGGTTTTATTTAATCCAAAGGAATGTGCCTTTGTAGTCACAGAGGGAAAGCTTCTTGGACACATTGTTCCCTCATCCAAGGATACCCATAATTATGTTAAAAGATGTGATGCTTTCCAAATATTTGTAGGTAAGCTTAAGTTTAGTGGGATTTTTTGCTTGAAGTCTGTTACAGTTGAGACACCTTTTCAGAAGTGGGGAATGGAATTCATTGGTGAAATCCCTAATAAATATAGTGGATTTCATTCATGGAATCTGGTGGCAACTGACTACTCTACTAACTAATTTTGTGTTACAAAATATCCTCACTAGATTTGGCTACCTAGAGAGAATAATGGTAGACAATGCAATGTGTGTTAGGTCTGAGAAATTTATTGATTTTTGCCAACTATATGGGATCCAGATTTCTTATTCTTCTCCATATCACCCACAAGGAAATGGCCAAGATGAGGCTAGTAACAAAAGCCTGATCAAAATTATGAAGAGAGTACTAGATAAAAATAAAAGAGCTTGGGATTCAAAGTTACAACATGCACTATAAGCTGATAGAATGACACTGAAAAAGGTCATTGGTTGTGCACCTTTTGATCTAGCATATGATATCCATGCTAGGTTTCCACAAAATAACTTTTTGCAGATGTAAAAAATTATCCAAGAATATGATGAATAATTAGATGATGACATGAGTATCAGAATGGATGATTTGACACAATTGGATGAATGAAGAAGGGAAGCACATGAAAAAAATGTTAGGTTGCAGCTTCATTGTAAGGATTTGTATGACAGAAGAACCACTATTAGAAAATTTTTAACTGGTGAATTGGTTTTGATGTGGAATGCCAGAATGGAAGATAAAGCAAAACATAGAAAATTTAATTCTATTTGGCTGGGACCATACATCATTGACAATAAGTGGGGTTCTGATTCTTACATTTTGAAGGATTTGATTGCAAATGTTTTGGAATTACAAGTTCATAGAAAATTACTAAAATTATACTTCTCTTTAAGTTCTTAGTATCCATTAATGGTAGGTTGTAAATAAGGTTTTTTTTTCCTTTTTTTTGTCTGTTGTAGGTTAGTTTCCTTTATGTGGGTGGTCTGCTTAACCCTGAGATTCTGGAATCTTTCTATGCCTCCAAGAGATATACATCCCCAATCAGAGCCACTGTTAGGAATGTAAAACATTTCCACTAGTTCTAAGTTTCTCATACTTATAAAATGTTTGAACCTAGTTCTTAAGCCCTAATTTTCCATTTCTTCTAAACCCTTGGTCTATTTTATGATAAAAACTCTAGGTCCCTTTTGCATGTGATAATATTGTGTTACATTCTTGGTCCACTTAAATCACTTCAACTCATGGATTTTAAGTCATTGTTAGGTGGGGCCACATATTTATTTTTCCTAAGTCCTAAGCGGGGTGATGTATTAATTTTCTCTGAAGTCCTAAGTTCCCTGCGGTACTTTATTTCCCCCAAGCGTCGTGCAAGTTGTCTTTAATCTAATGGAAAGTGCTTTCCCTTTATTAAAAGTTGTAGGAAAGATATTATTCAAGGCATTTTTCCTGAAGGCTGCATGCCTTGGTTTGATCTTGGTTAGATTCAACAGGTTAAAGACTGACTGATCGAGAATGATCTGAGGATTGGTGTGATTCTTGAATAGAAGGTTCTCAACAAATAATATTCAAGGCATTGCACCTAAGTGACAGACAATGGGACCTAGACAGAGATAAAATAAGGCTAAAGATAGGAAAAATTCTTTTTTATCCTAAGGTAAGCATGATTTTGTGATCCAAAGATGTAGCTTTTTTACTCTTTGCGGGAATACTCCTGAGCGACACATGGAAAGTAGTAAGGCTGAAGGATGTAAAGCATTGAGAGGTTTTGATAAGATATAACGGTTTGTGCTATCCCATGATGGACATATGATCGATTAATACTCATTAAGGAATTGTGCCTATATGACACATGTCTATGGCAGGCCAGACTAGGGTTGAAGATAAAGTTAAACAGCTAAAGTTAAACAAAAAGTAGGTCAGATCTAATCCAACGGTCAGGGCATTTCCTGGAACAAAAGATGCAGTGTTTTTATTCATTAAGGCATTGTGATTTGTTGGAAAGTGTCCATCTTGTGATCACAAGATCAGCATGGCCATTTTTACCACATTTCTTGTGTGGTAGAGGAACCTAATGTTTTTATAGTTGCATTTGCAATGATTAATTACCATAAGACATGCGACTTTTTGGCCAGTGGTTCGAGGCCAAGAAGTTAGCTAGTGATGTGATGACCAACTAGCAGACATGAATGTATTTTTGTTGGCCCACACTCAAGTGATGTGGTTGAAGGAGTGACAGGTGTTGGTAGGGCATTGTGGGGTGATCCAAGTCATGATAGGTCAATTCAGATTGTGGGATGGCACAGTTGTGACATGTGGTGTGGTCGACCAAGTAGGATGGTGAGGTCGTAGAGGTCCTAGTGAATTAGGTGGTGCCATGTGGCATAGGTGAAGAGATAAATGGTAGGATTAAGGGCCAAGAAGGTTCCATGTGGAGTGAATCAGAGGGTGAGGTGTAGTGGATAGCACCTAGCTAGAAGCAGGTTAAATGATGGTTAGATCAAGGTTCATCCAATGGTTGGAATTATTCCACTAGCTGGTGTTGCATCAGAGATATTCTTTGCAGATTTGCACCTATGTGATACATGGATGTTTGTGGGGCCATCGATTTAAAAGCCTAAGTAAATTTAAATTATAGTTAGATTTGTTCCATCTGATAGCTGATGCTATTCCTTAATCTAAAACATGAAGGTATTTTATCCATTGTAGAATTGCGACCGTTTGCTACGTGTTCTTTTGAGATTATGGGACTAGTTTCTTAAAGAAGGTATAGTTAATTCATGTTTGATCTAGTCCAATGGTTTTCACATTACCTTGAACCAGATGAGCATGAAAGATATCCATAGAAGAAATGTAACTATTTGACACGTGGAATTTCCTTATAATGGGTCTGACAATTGTTGAGTAAAGTTAAAGGTTGATTTGATCAACAAGGATTCGACGGTATGCATGATCCCGCTATGTAAAGTTGAAGCCTATTTAATTCATCACACAATCACAACTGTTTGACACATGTATAGCCCAGTCAAGTGTAGGGTAAAAATGATAAAGAATTTCTCAGAGCCAGTAATGTTTTTCCGCATGGAGGTCTGGGAGTTGTCAATGGAGCTTAATTGTTTTATTTATCAAAATTAGGGGTATCTTAAGGGAGGATCAAAAAATATGTTTTAAAGGTGCAAAAAGGTTTGAATCTCAACCATTCATGGAGATTTTTGTGCTAGGGCTGACCACTAATAATATATTTTTAAATATATAAATACTTTCTAGAGGGTTTTGAAGTGGTGGCTCTAGTTTCAATGTTCGTGAGAGTAGATAGATAAATCTGATTTTTTGGGTTGCATTTATGCAGTCGTACGACACTGTTAGGATGGAATTCTTATGGCTCAGAATAATTTTATGTTGCATTTATGTCTTGGGGATTTCTTATTATATTTTCAAATATTTTATAACCCTAGGTCAGTTCCCTATCCTTTTTGCCATTATGATTGGTCTATTCCTGTGTCTTGGTGGGTGGTGCATGAGATCAAATATTTTTGTTGATCTTTTGGAAAAAGATTAGTCGGTGAAAGGAAGGATTGCATTAATTGAATTTTGTAGAAGTACATGTGTTAGATGGATTTAATCTCTACGATTTCCTTCTTCTATAAATCACTTTCTTTTCTCTATTTCAGGGGTTCGAGTCTCTTTTCGTTCTAGGAGATAAACCAAATTGTATGAACATAGAATAGAAAGTTACCATCCTTTGTATTTTATTGAGGTGTCATGAATTTTGAAATACATTAATATAGAAGCAGGATTCATCATACTTAATATAAGCTTTCTCAGATTCAAGTCTCTCCTTTGTGTTTTTCTTTTGAGTTGTAAGTTTTCTCACTCATTCCATAGAATATGTGTATGCATATGTTGTTTGTCCTTATTTTTTATGTAGGATCAAATTAAAATTGTTATAGATAAAATATAGGTTCATTTGGTACTACACAAGGATCTTATAAGTAGTTAATGGTCTAAGATTATTTGTTTTTATGGCTTTGTGTCCTTGACAATGGTTTTTCTGTATTCTTCCACTCAACTAAAAATATTACTCAATGAATAAAACAATGATAAAAAATTGGTAAATCCTTTGTTGATACATGATTGATTGATTTGGATTTATTTTGTAAGTTTAAATCAAAACCATTTCCAATTTCTTTTATGTTTTTTGGTTCTTGGTTCTGTGTCCTTCATGGTAATAGAGAGTCAATGAATGAGTGTGGTGTAGGAGCACCCATTGGTTGGTCAGGAAACACTTTGCTTGTTTCTGTATGAACCCCTCTAAGGAATTTTTTTGTTTTCCATAAGGTCATGTTGACCATAGTATGTGAGTACAATAGGGATTAGGGTCTAGTTAAGGATTAAGTCCTTAGAAAGTTGCAATTAGAGGCTAAAAACTTGTAAAGCATCTTGATTGGACAAGTAGTGATGATGATGTTAGCATGATAAAATTAGGGATTGGAGTAGTTTAGAAACATTTTTAAACCAAGGTTGGAATATAGCATGAGGTTAAATGAGTGTTGGACCTCATTTCCATGAACTTGTAAAAAGAGGCAAAAAGATGTAAAAGTTGCATTTGCAACTTTTGAAACTTTGAAAAGTTGCGTGGACAAAATTGTCCAATTTTGTAAAAATGGTGGAAAAGTTCCCTAATAGGAAACAAAAGGCATGTTTCACCTATTAAGACCTGTGATGACCTAATTCCAAGGTTGGACACCTATTGTACGGATTTGGATTATTGAGAATACAGAGAAGTATTGTTTTGAGAGAATTTAGTTTGTTATTTGATAACAATAGATAGAAAATGGATTAAATTCTGAACTATATCTCATGCATAGCTTAGATTAGTTGTTTTTATTTATTTATGTGCAATTTATTTTGTTTTTGTAATTTCTTTCTTTAGTTTATTGTAATTAGTTTTGTTTTGCACTTTCACTGGTTTAAACTAGACAATTTTCAAAGATGGATACCTAGCTAACTATCCAACCATTAAATCACTATGGCCTCTTGGGAATAGTGAGTAGACTCCATGTAAATAACATGTACAAGATCTTGGGAACTCATATGCAGAGGAATCCCTTTTAAGGTATTTCCCTAGGCGAGCCAGTGGTGAGCTCGGCTAGGGAAGACACTGTTGCATAATGCATAACTTGTAGAGGTTTGAATGAAAGACCCAATTGACTATTGGGAGTTGAAGTCAGGAGTCTTAGAGAGAATTTTTGAAGAGGATAAGGTTTTTCCAATCAAGATTGGATTATAAAACTTGCAGACTATCCAAGAAGCTAGTGAATTCCTAAAACCCTTATAAAACCACACATTTTGGGTTAGGACATTGTACAAAGGGTTGGAACCCTAAGACCCCAGAAATATTTAAGACGTTGGAAAGTGAACCAAAGAAACAAAGAAAAGTTGCAGGGTTACTTTGGAAAGAAGTGGAGAAAATCCCTATTTTCTCATAATAAGATGCCTAATAGAGCTACTAGCTGTTAGGTCTATTTTGAATCATTTTTCATAAATCCACTATCAAGTTGAATGAAGAGGGAATCCTAACACATTCAATTGATCAAATTGAAATGTTAACAAACACCTCCTTCTACAATATTAATTAACAAGAATGGGGTTTGAAGTCCTTTAGGTGAGTTGAAGGGCTAGTGAGTTGAAGGCTAGTAAGCACTAAGTAGAGATCTCGGTTTGGGAATTATATTTTGGTAGTTGGGATGGTTAAGGAGCTCAAGGGACCAAGAATCTTGCAGGTATCCTATAGGCAATTAGGTGTGTAGAGAAAGCACCATAAATTCTATTGAAAGACTAGAATCATGAGCTTGTGATTGGCTCATCCAACCTCCCTATCATATTGGTATTAGAGCCCAAAAGGATTTAGGATTACATTGTGTATGTTTGACTGTGATTCTAGTGGGTCTTCAATCATGGTAAATAATGTGGAATTGGCTAGGAAGGTCAATGAACAGGTGTGTTTGAATTAATTATACTTTCATGAAATTAGTTTATATAACTACAATTCTATGGAATAATAATTGCATTTTAAGCTAAGAATTGCATTAAATAAATAAACATCTCATGGCTCTCTATCTAAGTTGTTGGAGATTTGATTATGAGTAGTTTATTGATTGTATGTTTGTCATTGATGACAACATATAATACACAGTAGTAATTCTGTATGTACTTATTAAAATGATGATATGAAGACTTGCGTGGATAGATACATGTTTTTGACATGTTTATTATGTTATTTTCATACACGCAGACCCAGATATGATGTTTCAGTAAAGTTATGTAATTCTATTATTGGTAGTTACAGTTCTAGAAGTGTAACGGTTTAGGACCGACGTATATCACGTGTTTCTTGAGTTGCACCTATCTTCTGTATATGTATGTGTATATTCATGATTGGTTATGAGTTGATGATATTAATCCCAAGGTGCCAAACATGTTTCAAGAAGATTGCAAAGTTAGAGTTAAATTGGTGAGGCCGACTTAGTGAAGCGTTGCATCTATTTGGTCTATACTTGCGTGGTTGTAATAATGCTTGCGTGCTTAGTAGATCCAACAAGGATGTTATGAAGAGCTATCTTACAGATCCCATGATCTCATACTTTGAGGAAGATACTTATAGCAAGTCATAGGTGACATGCTAAGTGTGAATGATACAAAAAAACAAGAAAGATGTACAGAGTAGATTATCAGAGTTGGTTCATTCATCAAGAGTCTATGTGAAGAAGAAGTGAAAGATTGAAATACACTAGAACTGATCAAGATAGTAGGTCTACTCTATAGTTCATCTTCAGATATAGTGCATATCTATTATACAGAAGGTTGTAGCCTTCACCATCAAGCAGTGAGATTTTGGACAGTGAGTCCACCACCCCTAATAGGGTTATTTGTAAAAGACTCCTAACAGGGTCCGACCCTTAACCAGGTCACTATACTTATTGCATTTTAAAGTACAACTCCTAACAGGGTTGAGATATCTTCTAATAGGGATTACTATAAAAAAGTATAGTTCATTGTGGGTGTTAATTCCCACTGGGGTTTCTACCATTTGGTTTCCTCGTAATCAAATTATGTGTTGTGTACTGTGTTATCTGATTAAGCATTTACTTTGTTGTATTATGAAGTCAAAGAAGTAAAGTTATTGATAACTAAGTCACCCCCCCTTCCCCTCTCAGTTATCCTTTGGGACTATTCTAACAATTGGTATCAGAGCCAAGTGCCTTGGAGAAGAAGCCTAATAGCTTAAGGTAGATCAGATGTCTTACTTCAAAAAAGAAAGCCCTAAGTTCGATGGAGAAAATTATCTGGATTGGAAAAACAAAATTATAACACATCTACAGTGTGGTGGCTTTGAGATCTTTGAAATTGATACACAAGAGGTTGTAATTCCATCTCTGAAAGACCTTGCAAAGGATGATGCTACTAATAGACAAAAGGATATATTTACACATAATGCAATTGCTAAAGAATCCCTAATCAGTGCCTTATCTAACAGTGAATTGTATGAGATCAAGAAAATTGATAGAGCATATACCATATGGAAGTATTTAGAAGATATGTTTGAAGGAGATATTCAAGAAAAGAATGCATGCAGGAAGACATGGAAAAAGAAATAAAATGGTCTTGAGATGTTACCTGAAGAGAACATTAGAGCTTACAATCAAAGAATAAATGAAGCAGTATCTGGAATCAGAAACAATGGTGGAGAAATATCAGAAGAAGATATAATGGACAAGTTGCTAACTACTTTAACCTCAGACTATGAAAACAAGATCATTATTCTAGAGGAAACCATGCAATTCTCACAAGACTTCAAGACAGAGACCTTGATCAGAAAAATCTCTACATTTGAGATATCAAGATAGAAGACTGAACCTAAAAGTGAAACAACTTTCAAAGCCTGAGTCCATGGTAAGAAATCCTTACACATTTCCAGTCATAATGAGAAAGAAGAAGTTGATGAAGAACTAGAAGAAATCATTTCTATGATTGCTAGAAGAGAAAAGAAAGGTGAAGGAAAATATGAAGGAAAACTTCCATGCAAATTTTTTTCATGTAACAAGATTGGTCACTTTGCATCTACGTGTCCCACAAGAGTCAACAAGTTCAGATCTGATTACAAACCAAAATATAAGAAGGAATATTATCATGCTGAAGAAGGTGTAACCGATGAAGATTTAGGAGAAGATGAAATTGGATTTGTTCTCCTTAGAGACATGGAAAGGTTGCTTGAGGAAATGGACATTGAAGATGAAAAGGAAGAACAAGAGCTAGCCCTAATCTCCAAAGTAGACATCAAAACTAATTGGATCATTGACAGTGGATGCTCGCATCATATGATAGGTGACAAAGATATATTTGTTCAATTAGAAAAATACAAAGGTGGTATGGTTAGATTTGGAGACAACACTCCTAAACCTATCATAGGCAGAGGTTCTATCACTTTGGATGGAAAGAACAAGACAAATGATGTTCTATATGTTAATGGATTACATCATAACTTGCTGAGTGTTGGACAACTACTTGACAAGGGTTATCATTTGGAGTTCAAAGAAAAAAAGTGCATCATTAACAACAAGGATGGAGACATGATTGCATTAGGCTCTAAAACTAAAGGTAATGTTTTTTGGCTCAATTCTGATGTAAGTTGTTTTGTTGAAAAGGTAGGTGACAGTTGGATATGGCACAAGAGACTATGTCATATCAATTTTGATAACATAGAAAGATCAATAATATCAAGGCAATTAGAGACCTACCAAGTATTGCAAGACTAGTTGACACAGTATGCAGGGAATGTGTTATGGGTAAGCATGTAAGGATTTCCTTCAGAAGAAAGCAAAACTTAGCTGAGAACGAATTGGACCTAGTGCATACATATTTGTGTGGTCCTACTCAAACAAGATCATACTATAAAGAAAGGTATTTCATTTTGTTTGTTGATGATTTTTCTAGGATGATGTGGGTTGCATTCTTAAAGGAGAAGTTTGAAGCTTTTGAGAAGTTTAAAATATTCAAAGCTAAGGTTGAGAATGAATCCAGATTGAAATTAAAATGTCTGAGATCAGATAGAGGAGGAGAGTTCACCTCTGATTATTTTTATGATTATTGTGAAGAACATGGTATTAAAAGATAGTTGAGTGCACCTATAACCCCTCAGCACAATGGGATTGCAGAAAGGAGGAACATGATCATACTTGATACAACACGCACTATGATGATTGAAGGAAAAGTTGCACAAACCTATTGGAGAGATGCAGTGAACACAACAGTATATACTATTAACATAACTCAATTGAGGCCAGGTATAGATAAGACATCCTATGAAATTTGGTTTGGAAATGTACCTACATTAAAGTATTTTAGATTCTTTGGCAGTAAGTGCTACATCAAGAGAGATGATGGTGTTGGTATGTTTGATGCCAAAAGTGATGAAGGTATTTTCCTTGGTTATTCTACTAAAATAAAAGCATATAGATGTTTCAATTTGAGATTAAAGAAGATAATTGAAAGCACACATGTTAAGATTGATGAAAATTTTATGGTTCAAGAGAGGTACTATGAGTATGCACCTATGATTGAAGATGAACCCAAACCTAGCAGAAAAGATACTATTATTCAAGAAATGTTTGATTGCTTTGATGTCTCATGCAATGACCCTAAATCAAGCAGAGAAGAATCATATATTACAGAAGAAGAAGACACACCTAAGATTCCAAAATTCACATCCAAATACCACTCTAAAGTTGACATCATTAGAGTTTAGAGCAGCAGTGTTTTGACCAGATCTAAAGCAAAAGGTCTAGCAATGGATGAAGAGGTAAGTTTACTTTCACAGATTGAACATGTAAGTGTTGAAGATGATTGTAATGATTCTAGTTGGAAGAATGCAATGAAAGAAGAATTAGATCAGATAATTAAAAATGATACATGGGAACTGGTCCCTAGACCCAGTGACAAAAAATGTGATTGGAACAAAGTGGGTATTTAGAAACAAGATGAATGAAGATGGTATAGTAGTAAGAAACAAAGCACGATTGGTATGCAATGGATATGTGCAGAGAGAAGGAATAGACTACACTGATACATTTTCCCCTGTGAATAGAATAGAAGCCATTAAATTTTTTTTGGCATATGCAACATTCAAAGACTTTAAATTTTATCAAATGGATGTAAAATCAGCTTTTGTGAATGGTGATTTGAATGAAACAGTCTACATTGAACAACCTAAAGGATTTAGTCTTTTAGATGAACCAGACATGGTATGCAAATTGAAGAAAGCACTCTATGGTCTTAAATAGGCCCCAAGAGCTTGGTATGAGAGACTTGATGGTTAT
>MU223964.1:857274-874277 GCA_018584345.1 Thuja plicata | reverse complement strand
ATTATAACCTATTCACAAGGGAGACACATGATGGATTACTATTAGTTGCCATATTTGTTGATGACATTATATTTGGAGGTAATGACAAGCTCAGTACAACATTTGTAAAAGAAATGCAGAATGAATTCAAAATGAGTATGATTGGTCCTATAAAATACTTTTTGGGACTGAATGTAAAATAAATAGATAAAGGTATATTCATTAATCAATCAAAATATGTGAAGGAAATAATGAAGACCTTCTAGATGGATGACTGTAAGCTAGTATGCACTCCCATGATAACAGGAAGCAAGCTTTCAAAGGATGATGATTCCACAGTAGTTCATAATACATTGTACAAATCTATGATTGGTAAACTCATTTATCTAACTCAATCTAGACCTAACATATCTAATGCAATTGCCATTGTTGGAAGATTTGCAATTGAACCCAAGCAGAGTCACCTAATGGCAATCAAGAGGATATTCAAATATCTAAAGAGAACTATAGACTATGGTTTATAGTATCCTAAATCAGAGAATGTAAAGCGTCATGTGTATACAGATGCAAATTGGGTAGGTTGTATTGATGACAGGAAGAGCACTTCAGGAGGAGTAGTATTCCTTGGAGATAGGTTGGTTTCTTGGATAAGCAAGAAGCATAACTATATTTATCAGTCAACAGTAGAAGTTGAATATGTTACAGCAACACTAAATTGTTCAACCATGGTTTGTATCAAGAAGATGGTTAAGGACTTTGACATTTTTTTTTTATTATCCTATTGTTATTCATTGTGATAATACTAGCACTATCAACATGTCTAAGAAACCTATGATGCACGCAAAGACAAAACATATAGAAATCAAGTACCACTTCTTAAGAGAAAAGGTTGCAGACAAAGAAGTTAAATTGGACTATGTGAACACCAAAGAATAGTTGGAAGATATTTTCACAAAGCCCTTATCAAAGGATACTTTTGAGTATCTCAGGGAGAAGTTGGGATTGATTCCCTCTCCTAAGTCTGTTTAGAAGAAGCAACAAAGACATCAGTCATTAAGTGACTGATGAATGGTTGACTATTCTACTTCTGGAGTAGTACCTGTACCTAAAGGACTATGGTACCCTTTTCCATTGATGTCAAAGGGGGAGTATATAGTAAGGGGGAGTATGTACTAAGGGGCAGAATATACTCTGGGGGAGTATATACATGGAACAAAAACATAGACAAAGGAACTGCAGTAGTTTAGAGAAATCTTTGATGAGGATACTGAGAAGATTGTAAAAGAAAGAGGACACCATGAACAAAGGATGTTTTTGATATCATATGTTTCCATCAATGTCAAAGGGGGAGATTGTTGGAGATTTGATTTTGAGTAGTTGATTGATTGTATATTTGTCATTGATGACAACATATAATACATAGTAGTAATTCTATATGTACTTATCAGAATGATGATATGAGGACTTGCTTGGATATATACATGTTTTTGACATGTTTATTATGTTATGTTCATACACGCAGACCAAGATATGATGTTTCAGTAAAGTTATGTAATTCTGTTATTGGCAGTTACAATTCTGGAAGTGTAACAGTTTAGGGCCAATGTATATCACATGTTTCTTGAGTTACACCTATCTTGTATATATGTGTGTGTATATTCATGATTATTTATGAGTTGATGATATTAATTCAAAGTTTCCAAATTTGTTTCAAGAAGATTGCAAAGTTAGAGTTAAATTGGTGAGGCCGACTTAGTGAAGTGTCGTGTCTATTTGGTTTATACTTGCGTGGTTGTAATAATGATTTCATGCTTATTAGAGCCAACAAGGATGTTATGAAGAGTTTTCTTATAGGTCCCATGATCTAATACTTTGAGGAAGATACTTACATCAAGTCAAAGGTGACACACTAAGTGTGAATGATACGAAAAAACAAGAAAGATGTACAGAGCAGATTATCAGAGTTGGTTCATTCATCAAGAGTCTATGTGAAGAAGAAGTGAAAGATTGAAATACACTAGAATTGATCAAGATAGAAGGTCTACTCTATAGTTCATCATCATATATAGTGCATATTTGTTATACAGAAGGTTGTAGCCTTCACCATCAAGCAGTGAGCTTTTGGACAGTGAGTCCACTGCCCCTAATAGGGTTATTTGTAAAAGACTCCTAACAGGGTCCGACCCTTAACCAAGTCACTATAATTATTGCATTTTAAAGTACAACTTGTAATAGGGTTGAGATATCTTCTAACAGGGATTACTATAAACAAGTATAGTTCATTATGGGTGCTAATTCCCACCGGGGTTTTTACCATTTGGTTTCCCCGTAATCAAATTGTGTGTTGTGTACTGTGTTATCTGATTAAGAATTTAATTTGTTGTATTATTAAGTTAAAGAAGTAAATTTAATGATAACTGATTCACCCCCCCCTCTCAGTTATCCTTTGGGACTATTCTAACATAAGCATGTTGATAAAGCTCTCAGCCTTAATCTCTATCAATGACAGTCCTAGAATGAGAATTTGAAGAAGATAAATGCCTAAATCTAGATCAATTCTCTCAAATTATGATAATATTGGATCCAAATGCACTAAAAATAATCACCATAATTCTAAAATGCTATGATAATATCTCAATTATGCTCAAATTACTATGAAAATGACAAGAGGTTTGATGCTTTGCATTCAAATTTCTAGGATCTCTAATGCTCTCAAAATGGCTTATATTTATAGGATTTCCACAAGTGTAGGGGGTAGAGCTAATTGATCATAGTTAATCCATGACTAAGTGAGAGGTTTTCAAATGGTTTCAAATGGGGGGACAATTTAAATGATTTTCTCAAAGGTTGGGACAAAGAAACAAATTTGAGTGATTGAGATTGAAAGTTCAAAATGAATGATTGAGATTGCAAATTAGGAGTGATCCATGTGCTTTGTGTTCTCAATTCTTATTGGTTGCTCAAATTTATGTTGAAATATATTAGGATTATTCAATTCAATCAATTAATTAAATTAGCCATGTAAGATGAATAGGTTCAATTTGATGTTTTATTTAAACTATACAATTAATTGATTAAAATCAATTATATAATTTGGATTATCCCTTTTAGGCTTATATTTGATCATTTGATGTCATTATTTATTAATCCTTTGATTTAAATTGATTTTGTCCAATTTGATTTATAAATGTCCATTTGATTTGATTTTGATCCATTTTGATGCAATTTGATGAGATTAGGAGTAATTTGATGAAAAATGCAGATTTTCTTGATTAGAGAACACCTGGTCAATTTTAGGTGTCTAAAAATGCCCCACTCTGAATTGATGTGTGAAGCACATTGATTCAAGGAAAACTTGATGTTCTGATCATTGATTCAATGCTGATTGATTGATGTAAAACCTTATTTGAAAATTGATAACCTGATATGAAACTCTGATGCAAAACCTGATGAGAAACTAATGCAATCCCTTGATTTTCTAGATGCAGAACCTGATGCAAAATTGATTCCAAACTGATGTAGAATTCCCCACTACTATAAGTTTGAAATTTTAATGCCCCAAATTTGATGCAAGATATGATGCAAAATCCTAATTTTGATGATATGATAATGCCCCCTCAAAAATGAAAGTATATTGATGTCCAGATGCAAAATGGTGTAGGGCACCTCCTGAAGATCCTCATTTTCTTCCTTTCATGTTTGTAATAAGGTGCATCCTTGAGATCACCCTTGTGTGTGTGTGTAGTTGTGTGGGTCTTTGAAGTAAGGTGAAGGACCTAATTTGAAGTTATAAACCTAGGTTCCTGAAACTAGAGTTAGACCATGTTTTCTTAAAGTATTTAAAGTTTGGTTAGAAGTAATGTTTTAAGTCCTTAGGTAGGTTCTTGTCTTATGTTTACCCTCCCACACATACTTGGGGTTGGTGAACTTAACATTCTCCAAAATTAGCAACTTTCCTTCATGATTTCCAAAAGTTGTCTTTTTGCAAAGTTGCTTGAGAACCTTTTGCAAAATGTTGCTCAAGAATGAAAAACTCCTTTGTAACTGACCTCACCCACTTTTTGAAGCTTCTAAAATTTTTGGAGGATGCTATTAGGTGAGAGAATGCCTTCCATGAAGGGCATAATACTGTGTGTATGAAGTTTGATGTTTGAGCAAGGAAATACAGGAGTATTTTGAGCCATTTTTGCATGTTACAGCCTGATACGGATTCATTTTGAAGATCAAGTTACAGAATTTTGTAATTTATTGAATCTACTAACCTTTCTAGTTGATTTGAGGTGTTTTTGTTAAGTTAGTGAAAAGTTATAGATTTTTCTTGGTTGTCTGAGAAACCAAGGCTCTACTAGACCAGTCCCAAAGATGTGATCCTATCAAGAGCTTTATCTAGTGGATATCCTCAGCCACTTGGAAAAATCTAGTTAGGATCATGGTCTTTAGGAATCCAAAATCCCAGGCTCTCACTTTTAGTCCTTCTATTTTTAAGATCAAGCCCTAGGCTAATTATCCCTATGTAATTAGCCTAGTCTGTCGGTATAGTCACATGTAGGAATTATATGAGTGTTGTGGGATCAAACCAAGAATGGTTATAAACTAATTTTGGGTAGGGTAATCCATCCAAATCTCTTCATTTCATCCATGAACCCACCTTCTATCACTTTCCTAACAAACCAAGCCTAAACTAGTTAATTAGGTTTGTGTGTTTTGTGAGAATTTGTGGGTGCAGGAGTGGAGTGAGGTGTTAATGCTTTGGGGGTTTACAAAATCCATAAATGGTGTATAGAAACCCAATTAGATCCTCTAGATCCCACTGTCACAGTAATTTAAGTCCCAAAAACCCACGTGTTAGGGCTACAAGGAATCCTAGGCTATTTGGAGTGCGATTATCTTTGGGTCTTCAAGACCAAATTTAGTGGTGGATTCTTGGTCCCTAGGGTCAGTTAAGAGTCTTCAATCTCTTAGGATAGAATTTTGAATCCACTGGTAAAGTTTTACACCTTATTATATGGTTTAGGGAAAGTGCCCCTAAAGGAGAAATTGCTTTGTTCCATAGCTTGATTTGGAGAACCAAGAGAAAACAAGGAAAGCCTATTGACCCCTTGAACAAGTTAGGAGGCATCCTAAGAGGACTTGTGTGGAGTGAGATTGATAAAATTTGAATTTTGAAGAGCTATCAAAGAGTTAGGGCCCATTAAGGTCTTCTTGCAGTGCACTCTCTAATAGGTGGTATCAAAGCCTACCAAGATCTTGGAAGGAGTAAAGACTAGCTGAAGGAATAGAAAGTTCTCTAGAGGAAGAAGTTCCCACTAGAATCACTAATGTGGAATTGGAAAAAAAATTTGGGGAAGAATTAGCCAAGAAAAATAGGATGGAAGAGGAGATAAGTAATTTGAAAGACCTCCAAATGGAGGAGGAAAGAGAAGAAGAAGAGGAAGAAGAAGAGGAAGATCAGGAGAAAGATGAGACAAAGAACATGCCTACAGACCAATTAAAACTTCTTGAAGCTCTTGAAATATTTGGAAGAAGGGATCATAAATTAGACATGCCCATGTTTTGTGGGAAAATGGATCTTGAAGAATACATGGATTGGGTGGAAGCTTTGGAGAACTACTTTGAGTATGAAAACATCTCTGAGAATAAAAAGGTTAAGGTTGAAAAATCTTGAATGAGAGGTCCTGCCTTGATTTGGTGGAAATTTTTACAAAATGAAAGAGTGGAGGATGGAAGGAATCCTATCTCAACATGGAAGAAGATGCTAGTTAAATTCAAGAAGTAGTTTGTACCTAAAGACTACGAGATCACCCTCCATAAGAAGCTATAAAATCTTAGGCAGAAGGACCTTGATGTGAGTGGGTATACTAGGGAATTTCACAAGATGAACTTGCAGGCAAGAGTTCCTGAAAGTGAGAAGCACAAACTTGTAAGGTATATCAATGGACTAAAATACAGTATCCAAGATGGGATGAGTTTGTTTAACCCTGAATCAGTACACAAATGTTTTCAAATGGAATTAAAACATGAAGAAAAGTAGAAGAGAAGGGGAGAAAAAAATAATAGAGGAAGAGGGAATAATTTTAGGGGAAGGGGTAGATTCAATGGTAGAGGAGCATTCCAAAGAGGTCAAGGGGATTTTAATCACCATGAGTCAGAAGGAGAGCACAATAATAGAAATAGTTTTAGAGGGAGGAGATCCAACAATAGAGGAAGGTTTGGAGGAAGAGGGCCTAGTGTCTTCATAGGGAAGTGTTTTATATGTCATCAAGTTGGACACCAGTCCTTCAGATGTCTTGATAAGAGTGGCACCAATAGACAAGGACGGGATAAAAGAGTACAACTTATCAAAGAGGATGATAACCAAAGTGTATCCTCCTACCACTCTGCAACTTCAAGACCTACAAATCCAGAGCAAGGAGAATGTTTAATGATGCAAAGGACACTCCTAAGAGTACCTACTACTGTAGAACCACCTCAGAGGAAGTCATTATTCATAACAAGCTACAAGGTGAACAATAAGGTATGCAAGGTTATAGTTGATTCTAGATCTACAGATAATATTGCATCTAGGGAGTTAGTCACTAAACTAAAATTGCATGTAATTCCTCATCCTTTTCCTTATAAGGCTTCTTTGTTGACAAACAAAAAGCAACCCATTATCAATGAGCAAGTTTGGGTAGATTTCAAGATAGGAGAGTATACATATAGGGTTATATGTGATATTAGAGAGATGGATGCATGTCATCTATTATTAGGGAGGCCTTGGAAATATGATGTATATGGTAGGAATTATGTAAAGTCCAATGTTTATACTATAACTAAGGATGGTGTTGAATATGTAATGAACCCACTCCATGACTGTGAGAAAGAAAAACATGCTACTAGTACTATCTTGCACATTGGAGAAAAGGAATTCATGAAAGTACTAAAGGAGAAGGATACCCCTTGTTATGCCCTAGTAGTGAGGCCAAAAAAGACACCTTTTAAGGAGTCCAAATTCCAAATCCCCATTAGGGATGTAGGCCCCAAAGAAGTGAAAGCACTGTTAGACTGGTATAGAGGTATCATTGTTGAGAACACACCAGACTCTTTGCCACCTGAGAGGGAAATAAGTCACTATATAGAATTCATACCAGTGGCCACTCTCCCCAATAAGACAACATATAAGATGACCCATGAACAAAATCAAGACGTATCAAGAGAGATTGAAGAATTGTTGTCAAAAGGTCTCATTAGGAAGAGTATGAGTCCTTGTGCTATCCCAGCAGTCTTAGCACCCAAGAAAGAAGGCATATGGAGGTTATGTACAAATTATAGGGAAATCAATAGGATAACCATTATATATAGGTTTCCTATGCCTAGAATAAAGGATTTGATGGACTGTTTGGGGGGTGCAAGTTACTACTCCAAGATAGATCTCAAAAGTGGCTGTCTTTAGATCTTTAGACATTTTGATCTTTAGCAAGAGAAGGGAAGAACATCTCAATAATTTGAACATGGTGATGAGGAAACTCCATGAGAAAAAGTTGAAAATCAATATAGATAAGTGTGTATTTCTTCAAGAAGAACTTGTGTTCTTGGGCTTTGTGATCTCCAAAAACAGTCTCAAGATAGGTCTTACCAAAGTTGAATCCATCCTCAATTGGCCACCTCCCACTACTCCATCAGAGGTCAAAAATTTTCATGGCCTATCTATATTTTATAGGAAATTCATCAGAAACTTTAGTGGCATATGTGCTCCCATTATTAACACTATTAAAGGTGGAAGAAAATACATATTTTCATGGACTAATGAAGCTAATGAGTCCTTTGAGTTGATAAAGAAGAATATTGTAGAGAATCCCATCCTATTCCTACTAGAATTTCCCAATGTATTCATAGTTGAATGTGATGCAAGCAACAAAGCCAATGGAAGAGTCTTGAGCCAAGAAGGAAGACCAGTTGCTTTTTTCAGTGAGAATCTCAATGAAGCTAAAAAAAAATATTCCACTTATGATCTTGAAATGTATGCAATGGTTCAATCACTTAGGAAATGGAGGCATTATTTATTTCCCAAGGAGTTTGGTTTTTTTACTAATAACCATGCACTTAGCTTTCTAAACAAGTAGGAGAAACTTAATCATAGACATGTGAAGTGGATGGAGTTCTTGCAGTCTTCTACATTTTCCATCAAGCATAAAAAAGGGGTTATGAACAAATTTGTTGATGCTCTCCGTAGAAGAAATTTGATCAATCAAGCCATCCAGTTAGAGAATTTTTGGTTCCATGCCATGAAGGATACATATGTTAAAGATGAAGATTTTAAAGAAGCTTATCAGATTTACATTGAGATGACAGACATATACCATACTGATTTCTCTGAGTTTAATGTGCAAGATGGTATTATTTTTAAAGGGAGTTCTATATGTGTCCCAAAGGGATATATGAGGGAGAAAATTATCAAAGAGAAACACTATGGAAGCCTATCTAGTCTTTTTGGAATAGACAAAACTTTGGAGCTAGTTAGGAGATTCTACCACTGGCCAAAATTACAGACAGATGTTAGGAATTTTGTGGAGAGTTGTTAAATTTGCCAACAAGCCAAAGGACACACATCTAATGCTGGAATATACACTCCTTTAACTATCCATGCCAAACCATGGGATTTAGTAAGTATGGACTTTTTCCTAGGTCTTCCAAAGACCAAGTTTGGATTTGATATCATTTATGTTGTAGTTGAAAGATTTTCAAAAATGGCACATTTTATCCCTTGTAGGACAACTCATGATGCATCTCACATAGTAGGGTTGTTCTTCAGAGAGGTTGTAAGACTCCATGGAATCCCATTGTCTATCATATCAGATAGGGATCCTAAGTTCTTAGGTCACTTTTGGAGGACATTATGGAGAAAACTAGGAACAAATATTTCTCTATCATCTGCATATCATCCACAGTCTGATGGTTAGATAGAAGTCATTAATAGATCCCTTGGAAACCTTCTAAGATGCCTCACATAGGAACATGGAGCCACTTGGGATACCATTATACCACAAGCAGGGTTCTCATTCAATGAATCAGTAAATCAGAGCACTCATTTAACTCCATTCCATATTGTCTATGGCACTCACCCTTGAGGAGTACTGGGACTCAAGGACATCAAAGAAATGGATAAAAGAAGTGCACTAGCTGAGGACTTTTATGAGGTAATGAAGAATATACATGATCACATGTAGACCAAATTGAAGCATAGCACTGAGAAATATAAATCCCATGCTGACAAGATGAGGAGAGATCTACAATTCAAGGTGGGAAACTTAGTGATGATTCACCTCAAGAAGGAGAGACTACCCAAAGAGAAATACACAAAGCTTATAATGAAAAAACTTGGCCCTTTCAAGATTCTAAAGAAGTGTGGCTCCAATGTCTATAAAATTGATCTACCATCTCACATTGGCTTATCACCTATTTTCAATGTTGCAGACATCTATGCTTATAAAGGAGAAGATAGTACTACTGATATTGTAGGTACCCCAAAACCTCCTACACTCAAACCACTCAAGGACATGCCACAAGCAACTCCTAATATTGAAACCATTCTAGAAAAAAGAGTGAAGAAGAAACTAGGAGGGTCAATTACTATGAGTACTTGGTTAAATGGAAACACCAACCACTTGAATATGCTACTTGGATGAACCCCAAAGATATTCTGAAGACAGGTTATCCACTTGAAGAATCCACAACTCAAGAGACTTGAGTTCTTTTTGTCATGAGGAGTATGGTGTACAACACCTCTAGAAGATCCTAATTTTCTTTCTTTCATGTTTGTAATAAGGTGCATCCTTGAGATTACCCTTGTGTGTGTGTAGTTGTGTGGGTCTTTGATGTAAGGTGAAGGACCAAAGGTGAAGTTATAAACCTAGGTTCTTGAAATGAGAGTTAGACCATGTTTTCTTAAAGTCTTTAAAGTTTGGTTAGAAGTCATGTTTTAAGTCCTTAGGTAGGTCCTTGCCTTATGTTGACCCTCTCCCACATCCTTGGGGTTGGTGAACTTAACATTCTCCAAAACTAGCAACTTTCCTTCATGATTGCCAAAAGTTGTCTTTTTGCAAAGTTGCATGAGCAAATTTTGCAAAATGTTGCTCGAGACTGAACAAATCCTTTGTAACCAATCTCACCCACTTTTTGAAGCTAATAAAATTCTTGTAGGATGATATTATGTGAGAGGATGCCTTCCATGAAGGGTAGAATACTGTGTGTATGAAGTTTGATGTTTGAGCAAGGATATAAAAGAGTGTTTTGAGCCATTTTTGCATGGTAAGGCCTAGTACAGATTCATTTTGAAGATCAAGTTGTAGAATTTTGTAATGGATTTAGTATACTAACCTTTCCAATTGATTTGAGGTGTTTTTGTTAAGTTAGTCAAAAGTTATAGATTTTTCTTGGTTGTTGTCTGAGAAACCAAGGCTCTACTGGAACAGTCCCAAAGATGTGATCCTAACAAGAGCTTTATCTAGTGGATCTCATTGGCCACCTAGAAAATGATAGTTAGGATCATGGTCTTTAGGGATCTAGAATCCCATGCTCTCACTCTTAGTCCTTCTATTTTTAAGTTCAAGCCCTAGGCTAATTATCCCTATGTAATTAGCCTAGTCCGTCGGTATAGTCACATGCAAGAGTTATATGAGTGTTGTGGGATCAAATAAAGGGTGGTTATAGACTAATTTGGGGTAGGGGAATCTATCCAAAGATCTTCATTTCATTCATGAATCCACCTTCTATTACATGCCTAACAAACCAAGCCTAAACTAGCTAATTAGGTCTGTGTGTTTTGTGAGAATTTGGGGGTGCAGGAGTGGAGTGAGGTGTTAATGCTTTGGGGGGTTTTACAAAATTCATAAATGGTTTCTAGAAACTGAATCAGATCCTCTAGATCCCACTATCACAAGAAGTTAAGTCCAAAAAATGCACTCGTTAGGGCTACAAGGAATCCTAGGCTGTTTGGGGTTCGACTAACTTTGGTTCTTCAAGAACAAATTTAGTGGTGTATTCTTGGTCTCTAGGGTCGGTTAAGAGTCTTCAATCTCTTAGGATAGAGTTTTGAATCCACTCCTAAATTTTTACACCTTATTGTATGGTTTAGGGAAAGTGTCCCTAAAGGAAAAATTGCATTGTTCCATAGCTTGATTTGGAGAACCCAGAGAGAACAAGGGAAGCGTATTGGCCCCTTGGACAAGTCAGGAGGAATCCTAAGAGGACTTGTGTGGAGTGAGATTGATCAAATTTGAAGTTTAAAGAGGTATCAAAGAGTTAGGGCCCATTAAGGTATTCTTGCAGTGCACTCTGCATCACAAAAGATTAACGAAACTAATGTAGAATAAGATCCAAGATGTTTTCATTTCCAAAAAACATTGATGATGATGATGATGTCACAAAATTCCATAGTGTGTAGAAAATGCAGATTATGTCTAACTGGGTCAAAAATCTCTTCAAAATTATGTCAAATAGCTTAAATAGGTTGAAAAACCCAAATTTACTATTTATTTTCACTTTTTACCATAGAGATTTTGCTCTAATCCTGGTGAGATTAAAAGAAATGATGGTCCCCATTTGAGAGCATCGGTTCAAGCGATCACGCAGATATTAGATACCCTTAATCTATGGACCCCTAGTAAGTTGTTTTAATGCTCCTAGTGCATTTATTGCAATGTTTTTATAGCATTTATTGCATTTAAAGTTACTTTCTAGATTAGAATATGCAAAATGCCACCTAGGATAGTTTTAATGATGCCTAGGGTTATTAAATGCCACCTCCATGCAATGAAATAATGTGTATGTGTAGTAAAACACCGCCTAGTAGTTAGATAAAAAATGACATCCAATGTTTAAAATGCTGCGTAGCAAAACCTTTGAAAAATGTATGTTTTAAATGTTGCCTAGGAAGTTTTAAATGATACCTAGGGTTTAGAAATGTTGCATATACTATAAAGTAATGCCTCTAAAGATTGAAATGATGCATACACTTAACCAAGTGACACCTACTAGAAAAGTGATGAAAAACCTGATTTAGGATGAACAAACTGCTTCCGATTGATCATCTAGATTACCAGATTGATTTCTAAGATAGATAGATGTGTTTCGATAATGATACTAAGTGTTTAGGATGCTAGAATAATCATATAAACGGATGTTTGATGTGTCAATCAGATTGGGTAGAAAATTTGATGTATTGCTCCCTTCTCAAGATCTATAGGTTAGGAATAATAGGTTGATGCCCTCAAAAAGAGCAAGGATAGATTTGATTTGTTTGATTGACTTGAAATGATCCGCTGATATAAAGATGCTAATATAATTCACTTTGTTTGCAAAATGTACACACATTTCCCTAAGTTATATGTACATAATGTTGCATCTTATATTTTTGATTTGGTTGATGAGCTGACAGATCTAGAGAGATAGATTATTGAGCAGTGCGGTCTAGGATTCCTTCTTGATCTCCCTCAATTTCAGCTGAACTGAGGTTTGCTTACAGCTATGGCAGAGTGTTGGCACTCTGATGATAATACTTTCCATCTACCCCTCGATGAGATGAATATCATGCCTAAGGATGCATATATATTATTGAGGATTCCCACTCGAGGAGAGAGAGAGTATACTATGATCAGGTGTACGATTGTAGTGCATGCAGATAGGTGTTTGGAGATGACACTATTGGAGATGATACAATTACATGGGCTCACTTTTCTTCATTTCCCACCTTTCCAGCAATCTTGGGTGCAGTCATTTGTGGTTTACTTCTACCAAATTGACAAGGTCGTAGAGTATCAATTGGATGGGGTTGCATCTTGGAAGACTCGATTGCACATCCTCAGAGATTTGATTGGGGATCCTTTGTGTTGGCACAGTTGTATCATGATTTGCATGATATTTTATACAAAGTGAGTGTAGCGATATCAACAGGTGTAGTTTTGTTGCAGTCATGGACCTAGGAGCATATCCTGATTATGCGACCTATAGAAGCTCAATTTCAAGGTCAAAGATGACCATTTAATTTTTTTATGATGGGATGGTTGTCCAACATCGTCTGGGAAAACTTGAGCATTAGCACTGCACTATTGATGATATTGGTCAGGTTGCATGGAGACCTTACCTTGGTTGTGAGGGATGGTGGGAGGATGATGATGAACTTCCCTATATTTTTTCACCATGATGGATGATTGGTCGATCACCACATGTTATAAACTAGAGATTCTATTTTGGGAGAGTTTCTAGACAGTATGGCAGAGTGCAGGACATGCCCTAGGGTATGGCTTTATATAATCAAGTTTAGGGATATTTAAGCATAGGCATATTACCATTTTTCTTGCACTGAGATTGATAGGTTGGGATATGTTAGATGGGAGATGCTAGAGCATGTTTCTGATGCGGGGATGTTAGTGGTTCTCTCATCATACTTTTACCAGATTTATAGATCCTGTAGAGCCTATCCTAGGTGTAGATGAGACCTATGATGATGATGGTGTAAATGGTGGTGATGGTGGTGTTGGTGGTGGTAGGAGGAAAGCACAGAGACAGAGAGCTCCTCTAGCACAGAGAGGTGTGGGACCTCAAATGCGGGGTGGTCATGTGAGAGCTCAAGGTGGTGGATTTGGTTAGCCTAGACAGAGATAGGAATAAGTACCTTTGCGGAGATAGGCACAACATAGACTAGTTGTAGATTGGGGTAGGCAGAGACACAAAAAAATACAATTTTCTTGATAGGTTCCCTTATAGGTTCCTTTACAAGGTCACAGTCCTCCTTAGAGACCAACATCTCCATAGAGATAGGTGGCTACTCAGGTAGATCCTCAGGTTGTTGCATGACAGGTTCATGTTGTCCCACAGGTACCTCTTTCTCCATAGGCACCTAAGGCTCCTCAGATTCCTCCTATTGTAGATTTTATAGTACAAGAGGGATGACTCCTATGACTAGGTGGATGGATCAGGTGACTACTATGCTACAACAGTTTCTGACTATGATGGCACAATTTCCAAATGTTTCTAGTATGAGTCAGACACCACTGAATACTCAAGATAGATTGGTTGACAGGGATCTAGATGGCATAGGGAGTATAGGTATAGGTGATGTATCAGGTGCCCCTACTGGGTCTTGATATAGATCTGAGATTTGATCTTCTAGTATTGCATTGATGTATCATTTGTATTATATTTATCAGGACTTTGATTATGGATCGTTTTGTTGATGTATCTTAATATACAGATTTGTTGGAATCTTTGATGATGGATAGTTATTTATTATGACTCGTTGATTCCCCATTGATGTTATTATTATGTTGATGTGAGATTTTTTATATGCAGATCTACATGATTTCTATGATGCAGTTACTTTTTTGTATTATATGGATGCAATGTCTTATATTATGACATAGATAAATGGATGCAAATCATTTATGCAACTACCTCTATATGTTTTTGATCTTATCATGATTCTATGGTTTATGCAATGCTATTGTAAAATGAATGCAACTAACTGTCATTGATTTTTGTGAAATAAATACAAAAGAGATATATTTTCATCATTGAGCGTTGTGGAACTAGGAGTCGATACAATCCTTACTAGTGCCACTATGACCATAAGAATATGAATATGAATTTCATCTCATTTGGTAAGCTCTTTAGGAAACTAGTATAACCCTCACTAGTTGAATGAACAACTATGGGATTATGAATATCAGTTTCATCGGATTCAGTATTGTAACTGGATTTTGGTATTAAGATATGGAAGATTGAAATAGCTAAGGTGACCTTTTGTGTAAATAAAAAAAGGTTAACCCTCCTTTCTATATGAATGTCCTCGATGGTTCTTTGATGACCATGTTGTTAGAAGAATTCACACAAGTTAGTGGATCTTCCTCAAAATAGTCACACAAAAGTCAAGAAAAACATCATGTCTTCATCATCACCAATCTAGTCGAAACATCATTGATTAGCTAAAAGGAACATGACTTGAAAAGGTCAATGAAAATCATCAAAAATTTTGAGTGTTTTGAAATTTATCAAGATTTTTAATAGGAATTCCAAACCTTCTAATCATTTAGGGTATTGTCAATTTCTAATCCTTATAAAATAGGTCAATGAAGTTCAAGGATCAAGTTATGCGATTAAACTATTTAGGTTGAACAATGATATCCATCAAAGGTTCCAAAATATCTCTCCTCTGAAGTTCTAAAAACTTGCTTCTGTCATGTGACCAAGATGTAGCACTTCTTAATCCATGTATACCAAAAACCAATGATTTTCCCCCAAGTGATAAGTGAAACCATGTGTAAACCTTGGGCAAATGAAACATAGAATTGACCATGCAGCTAAGAGAATTTATTATGGCTATGCACAAATGACAGATGTAATGAGGATGTACAAATGAGATGTTGAAAAGGAAATATGAAAAAATACAACTAGGAAAGACCTATTGGAACAAAAAGTGCCTATTTCCAGGTTTTCACCTTTTGGGTTTATTGCTCTTTTTTCTCTTTTTTTTTTCTTTTTTTGCTACCAAGGCACCTATTGCTAGGTTTTCACCAAGGCACTTTTCTCCTTTTCATTTTTTTTTTAAATTTTTATTTTTATTATTATCAAGCCGCCTATTTGCTAGGTTTTCACCAAGACAACAATTTTTTGATTTTTGAATGTTTTTTCTTTCTTCATGCTCAATTTTCTCCTTTTTCTAATTTTCTTCTTTTCCATTATTTTTTGATTTTTTGATCTTTCTGATTTTTTTAGATTTTGATATTTTCTCATTTGTTTTAGATTTTTTGACATTTCTCATGTACAAAGAAGATGCTAGCTCATCTGATACATACTCGTCTGATACTCTTTCATCTGATTAGGTATGAAACCTCTTTAAATGGATGATATTAATGTGCTCTTGCAACTCATCACCTTCACAATCAGCTAGTTTGTAAGTTCTCATTCCAAAATGAGAAGTGATGAAAAATGGTCCAAGCCAATTCACTTCCCATTTTCCCTTCTTTTCCCTATCAGCTTAATTTTTAGGGTTTTCTCTTAACACTAAGTCTCCCACTTGAAAGGTTCTCAGTTTGATATGCTTGTTGTAGTTTCTTGAAATTCTATTTTGATATAACTTCAAATGATCATATGCTTGTGTTTTATGTTCCTCCAACAATTCCAATTGTTGAAGTCGGGCAACCCTATAATCCTCATCATTGATTAATCCATGTAGTGAAAATCTTAGGGATGGAATCTCAACTTCTAAGGGTAAAACAACTTTGGCCCCATAAACCAAGGAGAATGGTGTAGCTCTTGTTGGTGTTCGGATGCTAGTTTTGTAGGCCTACAATTTTGGGTTTATCTGAATATGTCAATCTCTTCTTGATTTATCAATCGATCTTTTAAATATTTTGAGGATATTCTTGTTCGTAGCTATAACACCCCGCCAGGGAACCCAAGAGAGATTAACCTAAACATGTCACTATGTGTGCTGAATAATTTTTTTTTAAAAAGTTAACATAAAGAAACATACAATCATGCGGAAGCGATTACCATTTAAACACATGTCTTACACTCACATAGATTACATGACTCAAGGGTCCCATGACGTTGAATTACTTAAAGAAAAATACAACTAACATTATAACAAAAGATTCCATCTGATTAAACATATCAAATACAACTTACATAACCATAATTACAAACCTCATGGATAACCATGAAACCACCATAACTCACATCCACTGCACATGTCGTAGGGTATGTAGTAATCACACTAAACGAAGTACTATTACAATTTTCAGATTAGGTATCACATGCGATACTCTAATACTGTATGTGATAAAAGTCTACTGCAAGGGACAACACTAAAACATGCAAACATCAAGATTAGCCATTAGAAACAAGATTCAAAGAGTGCGCATGTTTAAAATGAAATCCAAAACAAAGACTTTCACCACAACCTCCGATGAGCTGAACAAGGGCACCCAATGCCTTGTTGATTTGCTCTTAGAGATTATTGTGGGTGTGCTCTCCCAACACAATAA
>MU223964.1:827737-838808 GCA_018584345.1 Thuja plicata | reverse complement strand
GGCTTTTCAGTGTACTAATAATACTGCAGAATATGAGGCCTTATTTTTAGGACTTGAAATTGCTATCAAACATGGTATAAAATGTTTAAAAGTTTATGGTGACTCTGAGTTAGTGGTAGCACAAGTCCGATCCAAATATGCTATAAAAAATGACAGATTAAAGATGTACAAGCATGCTATTTGGGATCAACTTGAGATGTTTGATGCTTTTAATATAACTTGGTTGGAAAGGTCAAAGAATATTATGGCTGATTTTCTGGCAAATGTTACTTTGAAAAATGATGATTTGACCTTACATGGAGTATCAATACTAGAAGTTAAAACAAGACCAGTTATCCCAGATAAAATATATAACTGGCAAGTGTTCCAAGATGATCAGGATATTCTAAGGTTCATGCAATGTTTAGATCAGTATGAAAACCAGAGCATAGATTCCAGTTCCTTATTAGAATCAGATGATGGAAAGGATTACATCTTTGGAAATGAAGTTGTTCAATTGAGTTCTAATCAGATTCCTAGGGGATTGGTTGAACTTGAGGCATTTTTTGTTAGTAAACAAAATGATTCAGCCAAGATAAGCAATGCCAACGTTGAGGATTTGGAAGAAATCAATTTAGGATCAAAAATTAGTCCTCAGATAGTTTACATAGGAAAAGGTCTGGACTCTCATGTAAGGCTAAACTTGATCAAGTTACTGAGAAAATACAAGCATGTTTTTGCTTGATCATATGAGTACTTGAAGGCATATAGAGAGGACCTTTTTCAACATGAAATTCCTCTAAAATCAGATGTCAAGCCATTTAGACAAAAACAAAGGCCCATTAACCCCTTGTTGGCCCCCAAAATACAGTAGGAATTGATGAAACTCAAAGATGCTAGGATAATCCAACCTATTAGACATTCAACATGGGTATAAAATCTAGTGCCAATTAGAAATAAAAATGGTGACATCAGATTGTGTGTTGATTTCAGGAATCTAAATATTGCTTCTTTGAAAGATAATTATTCACTGCCTAATATGGAAGCAATGTTGCACAAAGTGACTGGTTGTGAATTACTGTCAATGATGGATGGTTTTTCAGGATACAACCAGGTTCTAGTCAAGGAGTTAGAACAATATAAGACTGCATTTACTACTCCTTGGTGAACATATGTTTATATCAGAATGTCTTTTGGTCTGATAAATGCAGGTGCAACTTTTCAGAGAGCCATGGATGTTGATTTCAAAGAGTTTATTGATTTGTTCATGGTTGTGTACCAAGATGACTTAACTGCATATTCTAAGAAGGCTAATGATCATTGTGATCATTTCAGTAAAAATTTTAATAAAGCATTAGAATATGGTGTCTCATTAAACCCTAAGAAATGCCACTTTGCAGTTAAAGAGGGAAAATTGCTTGGACATATAGTGTCCAGAGAAGGGGTAAGAATAGACCCTGAGAGGGTAGAGGCAATTCAAAAGGTAGTTGCTCCAAAAAACATAAAAGGAGTACAATCTGTCTTAGGAAAGATTAATTTTGTCAGAAGATTTGTAGCAAATTTTGCTGAAATTGTCAAGCCCATTGTGAAGTTGTTGAAAAAGGATATTAAGTTTGTTTGGAATGATGAGGCTCAATAAGCTTTCGAAAGGATAAAGAAGGCAGTGCAGGAAAATCCAGTGTTGAAATCTCCAGATTATACTAAGCCTTTTTCCCTATTTTCATTTGCATCATTTCATACAATTGCTGCAATTTTGCTTCAGAAAGATGAGCAAGGATTTGAACACCCCATAGCCTTTTATAGTAAATCCTTGTAGGCTGCAAAACTTAACTATGAAATAATGGAAAAACAAGCCTATGCATTGGTAAAGGCTATGAATTTGTTTAGGCCCTACTTGGTGTGTGCCAAGGTGCAGACCTATGTTCCACATTCAGCAGTGAAAGATATCCTTACTCAGTCAGAGGTCAATGGTAAGAAATGCAAATGGATTACAAGAATTCAAGAGTTTAATCTGGAAATCAATATCACCAAATTGGTAAGAGGTCAAGGCTTGGCCAAACTTATGATAGAAGAGAATCTGGATTTAGTGCAATCAAATCAAACAGAGACACATGATCAAGCCATTACCAGTATAGAGAGGCAACCATATTACACTGATATTGTGTTCTTCCTCAAAAATGCTAAATGTCCTGATTGTTTATCTGATAACCAAAAGAGGAGTTTGAAGTTGCAAGATCAAAAATATGTTTTGGTTCAAGGAGATTTATTTTGGAAAGATAAGAATGGTATTTTATTACTATGCCTTGACAAACATCAAGCTGAGAAAGTCCTAATTGAGATGCATGAAGGACAATGTGGAGGTCACTTTTTTGCTAAGACCACTGCCCATAAAGTTTTGAGGGAAGGATATTATTGGCCTACTTTGTTCAAAGATACTTACATGCATGTTAGGAAATGTGAGCCATGTCAGAGGTTCTCCAAAAAATTAAAATTTGCAGGTGCTCTGTTACTCAACCCAGTGAGTACTGAGGCTCCTTTTGCTGTATGGGGCATTGATTTTATTGGTGAATTTCAAGAGAAGTCTAGTGTAGGGCACAGTTGGATTTTAGTTGCCACAGATTACTTTACTAAATGGATTGAGGCTATCCCCACAAGGAAAGCAACTAGTAAGGTGGTTACTAAATTTTTGCTAGAAAACATTTTGACCATATTTGGTGTGTCAAATAAATTAATTATGGACAATGCTATGAGTTTCAGATCAGAAGAAATGACAAGTTTCTGTGAGCAGTATGGGATTACAATATCATATTCATCCCCATATCATCCATAGGCCAATGGACAAGCTGAGTCTAGCAATAAAAGCATATTGAAAATATTGAAAAGAACTCTGGAACAAAACAAAAGGACATGGCACAAAAAATTGAGAGTAGCTCTTTGGGCTGATAGGATAACACTTAAGAAGGCAACTGGTCAATCACCTTTTGAGTTGGTGTATGGTTTGCAAGCAAGGTTACCTATTAAAAATTTATTTCCCATTTGCCAATACATACAAGAAGAAAATTTAGATGTCTCTGACAATATGCAAAACAGAATGATGCAGCTGAATGAATTGGATGAAATGAGGAGAAATAGTCAGAAAGAAAATATGAAGCTACAACAGCAAATGAAATATCTATTTGATCAGAGAGCTACTGAGAGAAAGTTCCAAATTGATGATTTAGTTCTCCAATGGAATGCAAGGGCAGAGGATAAAGGAAAGCATAAGAAGTTTGAGTCTTTGTGGCTGGGACCATTCATTATTGCTGAAAAATTTGGCAAAGACTCATACTTGTTGAAGAATATGGAAGGAGATCTTTTTGAGTTGCCTGTGCATGGGCAGTTTTTGAAGCCTTTCTTTGAGTAAAGGTCCAAGTTGCACAAGTGAGTTTGTATTATATTCTCCTTTCCTTGTCCTTTGTTTGTAAATTATGTACATATTTCTCTTTCTGCTTTAGGGTTTTGCTCCGTGAGAGGTGGTCTGCAACCAGAGATTCTATGATTCTTTGTCATAAACCTTGTTTAGCCAATCCGCATCAAAGCCACTATTGGTTGTATTTCCTATTTTTGCTAGTTCTCCTGGTTCCTTGTCCTGCTCTCTGAGTTTTGAGGTGCTCATTTCAGCTATCTCTCGTTCATCATGCCCTTACTCATGTCATGTTTCAGGTTTTCATGTCTAAACCTTGCCAAAATTGCAAAAACCCTGAAAACCCTAGTCATATCCAAGTATTAAACGATGATTTCAAACCCTAAGCCATGTCTTATGTTTCAACATTACCTTTTTCATTCACTTAAGGCATGTGTTTTAAGTTAAGTTGCCTCATCGCATTACCCCAGCCAAATATTCCAATTGCCTTCCCGACTTTGCTTTTTCCTTGTGTCGTGTAGTCTCATTCAGAATCAGAATATTCCTTTAGCGTTTTGAGACTTAGCGATTTATTTCAGTCGGGTAGTCGTAATATATTCATGTTATAAAGCTTTGTAAAAGATGGGACCCACTGTTAGTCAGGTGATCACGGGAGATTACAACAGTTATGAAAAATGTTCTCAGACTTCGCGATTAATTCATGTCGCGTTATCGCCAAATCAAGCCAAAACTAACAGTTAAGTTTTCCTTCAGTCAAGTGGTCTCAGAATAGAACAACAGTTAAGGGATTTTAGTTCAGAATACGTGACTAACCATTTGAATTTTGCAGCATTGCTTAGTCAGGATGTCGCCAGAGAAGGATAATGCTTCAGTTTTCCATTATGCAGCAAGTAAAACCAATGATTGAGTGACATCTGTCACAAGGCGGGTGGACATTCAAAAGTTATCGCATGACCGCCAGAAGGGAGGAAGTGGATTCAGCAACTTCAAGACTAAGGTTCTTTCCCTTCACTCACGGTGTCTGAGAAACATTTAAGGGTATGCCCAAGAATATGATGATAAAGTGACTGCCGTCAGATGAAAGAATCAAAGGATCCAATGATGGTCGTGATGTCTGAGAAGAAAAGTGTCCCAGGGGAAAATTCCTCCCGACTTAGCGATTAGGGTATGTCACAAAGTCGTCAGAAGTAAAGAAAAGGTGCATATAACCTGTTAAGATAAATTTGAATATATCTCCCAACTAGGCGACTAAAGTTTGTCGCATAGTCTTGAAACAAAATGTAAACACTCATCGACAAGGAGATAACCGAGAAGGTTAATGGTAACGGCTAGTCGCGAAGTCTCAGAAAGAAAGATGAGTTAAGGTTAACTGCTCGCGACTTTGTTTTTAGTTACGTCGCATGATCGCTAGATGGTCACTTGGGTCAGCCAAGGTTAAGAAAACACATTGTCGCCAAGTCTTGAGATGGAACCATGGTTAATAACAAAGGCCTGCGACAAAGAGACTTAATGCAGTCGCGGGGTCGCCTGATTACAAGATCTAAAAAATGGCGGCATTTTTCTGATGTGACAATGTAAATCTCCTGGCAACCAATCAGAGGCTCATATTTTGATTACAGTGCAAAAAGGATAGCTGAGATGTGAGACAGACAATGAATTAAAATGTGACATGTCAGCTCTCTTAAACGCTATATGATTGCTCCAAGGATTCATTTTTGAAAATTTGATTTCCTGTCAACTTCAGCAACTACGGCTATGTTTTTCAAAGTTCACGGCATGGCAAATTAATGGCAGAACTGATGTTTCTGAATTATGAGGTGTGTACTCTGAATAATAGCTATAAGGATTTGATAGTGCATTCATTCTCTTTCACCGTGCTTTCAAGTTTTCAGAGCCAAGTTGCTAATTTTTAGGAGAGTGATATTTTGTGCAGTTTGCAGTGTATCCAAAGTGATCAGAGAAGTTCTAAATTGTAGGAGATTGTGCTCAGACCAAACAGCTGATATTGGAGATTAGATTTATTTAAATATCAATTAGAAAAAAGAAGATTCAAGGTGTTACAGATATGAGCAGAGCTGTGAGCTTCGCTTCAACAAGTGGAGGTAGTGGAGAGGAACAAAATGAAAAACTGAGTTTCTCTAATGAGTTTCTCCAGCTTCTGCTAGGTTCAACGCAGAATAAGAAGGCCGATGCTAGTGTCCTCCTGGACGAGTACAAGAATATTTGGGATGTTGTGACCCCGGGCACAACAGGGTACTCTCTTTTCACATACTTCTATAAAAATTCTTATAAGCCCATCCTTGTTTCAAACCCTTGGACATGTGGTCTGGCTAGGTTACTTGTTCCTGATTTTTTCTTAGATGTAGACCTATTTCTAGACCTAGCAAATCTCTATGATGCCCTCACAAAGACCATCAAAAGGGATGATGGCACTGCCTTGCTGATTATGAATAGAAACTCATTCATGCACGCCTTGGGCTTATTCAGCACCATGTCTACAAAAATTGACATGACAAGGCAGGAAAAGAGATACAGTTCGAAGCCTGGTATTGCAAAAGGTTTGTTGCAGAAGCATATGTTGAAAGAACTAAAAAATTACTTAGGTCCTATGGTTGAGCCCTATCCATATTATTACAAGGACCTGCACTTCTACATCAAGTACAATGCTTACGCCCCATGCAAAGTGCTATGGATTGATGGAGATGCAGAGAGAATCAGTTCTGGCATCTTGATGATGGTATTAGACCTGCAAGAAGTGTAATCAAGCACTAGCTATGATTACATACAACATATAATTGACAAAATACATGAGGGTTTTGTTGCAACGCAGACGAGATTAAAAAACCCTAAGGAGAAGGAGCCTAAATTCTTGCATTATTCAATCCTGATGCACCTTCTCTTATATTTCAATTTTGTAATCATGGATACCCATAACTTGTCTCCTCAGAGATTCTATCTGACACAACCAAATCCTATCCAGTTTTGGGTTAGGGTTTGGAATTATACTTCTAGAGAATGTGACTACTGTGCATTCCAGAATTGGATTGTGTATCCAATTGTGCAGAGTTTGGGGACAAGCAGGACTAGAGTCCCATTGAAGATCATACAATTGCTTAGGCCCTACAATTACAAAGAAAATTGGTCTGGAAAACACAATTGGGGTGATTTCTTCTTGGAGGAGAATTTCACCATTATTAGAGTATATGGGTGTATTCATCCACCCCGTTTGTTGCCTTATCATGTGCCTTTGAGAGTTTCTGCTATGGAATTCATTTTGCAGCTAATGCTAACAGACAATGAGCACTTTGCACCACATAAAAAGGGGACTATAACCCCTAGGCAATTTAAGATTGCAAATTTTACAATTGGTAAGAATGCCATAGATGAAGTGGGTCAGTGGTTGGAGAAGTACAGAATGGGGGCAGCCCCTTACAGGTATATTGACCCAGAAGGCTTCATGGCAGGGGTTAGGAAGCTATATACTCCTACTATGCCTAATACCAACATCCATTGTGAATGCATTGAAGAAGATTTGACAAGGAATCTCTTGGATGAAGATGACATTCATATAAGAAGACTGAGAATCCAGGAGCTACTGAAGCTGCAGACACAAATAAAAATAAATGGATTATCCTTTGGGGGTTTTTACCCTGATCTCTCCTATTTTGATAGGATTAAGGCCATGATTGACAACTACTATGTGCTAGTAGAACAATTGGATACAGTCTTGGACAAGAAAGGTGCTCAATCACCTGAACACTCAGAATCAGAAGAGGAGAGTGATGATGATAGTGATTATGCACATCCTCCTGTGAATCCTCCACCACAACAAGCCTCAGAGCAAGAAATGGCTGAGATCCCACAGTTGCAGGGAGCAGAAGGACATATCATAGATCTAACAGTTGCTACAGAGCCAGATGATGTGGAAGAACCTGCTGCAAAAAGGCAGAAGTTGGAATTAGGACAGCCTTCAGTGGAGGGCCAAAGTAAGAAAAAGGATAAGGCTAAGGCCTTAGTACTAGGCACCAGGTTATATGATCATAACCTGAGAAAAGAAATCAGGGAAGGCAAGAAGAAACGGCCTGACCTAGAAGATGATGTTGAGATACCACTCAGGGCCTGTGTTGATGAAAGATTGCTTCATCAGCAAAAATTCCTAGATGATGATAGCTTTGTAAAGATAGAGGAGTTTAAGGACTTCCTCAGGTGGCACAAATCAGAGAAAATAAGGTCGCAGTTAACTGTGGATGGAAAAGAAACAATTACCAATGAAGCTTTGGTGGCCCTACAAAATTATGATCCTGAAAATAAGGACATCTCTCCTAAAGATGCCAGGAAGATGGTACTAGGAAGTGGGATCTTATTGGCTAAAGGCTGGGATTTAGCATATGCATTCATTATAGATCAAATTAGGAAGAAACCTGACCTTAAAATGGTCAGTGAGGTCCAAGTAGGAGAAATGATCAAAGGATTTGGGTATAACCCAAAGTCTCAAGCCTTTTCCATGTGGAGTTTGAGCCCTAAGGACCAAAAGCCCCAATTAGTGAATATTCAAGAGAATATGGTGGGAAATCAGATGGTGTGGTCAGTCCAAAACACAGGGGACTTAGAAATTTCCCAAATTATGACACACTGGGCCCAACTCAATGAGGATAAGACAAAGCAATTGTCTGAAAGGTATACCCCTCTGTTGGAAGAAACAAGTGCACTGTCTAAGGACAGAGACATGTGCCATATACAACTATACCAGAGGGATCAGCTGATAAAGACATTGTCAGATGAATTGGAAGCAAAGCCTGAGGTACTGTATGTTCCTGCACAACCACCTCCAATGCAGATTGAAGACAAGCCTAAGTCAGAAGAGGCTATGGAACAAAAGGTGGATGAAGAAAAAGGAAATGCAATAGCCTTGAAGGCATTAAAAGGCATATTACAACATAGGATTGAGATTTTAAAAGATAAAGCTAATGTTTGTTGCCTCCACTTTTAAACATGTAGCCATTTCAGAAAAGTGGAAGTTTTGCGTCTTAGTAAAGTTTAATCATGTTTGATTCTAGGTCAGTGTCATTTAGGTAGTTGGGGATCACCATCGTATTTTCCATTTCTCCCATCTCCTTCTACATTCCCCTAGCCGGGTGGATTTCTCCCTCACGTGTGATAAGTCCGCGGGTAGTCTAGTGCATAATCCGATGGGGGTTCTCGCATCATTTTGATCCTTGCAGAACTAATCATCACTGGAGAAATTCTCCATTCAACAGTTAAACACAAGCTTGCGAGATTTTGGAAATCGTCTTCTCCACTGCGGGTTTCTACCTGCGAAGTTGATTTTCTACGAAGTATGAATGACAATGATTGCAGAAGTATATTGTGAAAAGAAATGGCCTTGGACAGTGAAAATGGTTACCTAAAGCATAGAAATGGATCCGGGGAACAGTTAAAAGGAAATTTGGATTCAAGGAAGACTAAAAGTGGAGAATTGGAATTCAACTTCTTCGTGGCGGAATTCTACCTGAGAAGGTAATTTTCCGCAAAGACAGAAAAGAAGAGAAGTTTTCACGTGTGGATTCCGCAAAGTAGAACTTTGTACTATGTGGATTTCACACCTCTTAGGTGATTTTCCGCAATCTTAGTTATAATGAGGTGGACCCCACAACGGGTTCCGAAGCACTTTTTCCATTTTCTGAGTAAGAGAGAAATGTTTAAATATTGACTCGGAGATTAAAATAAAGTATTTGCAGAGAATTGAAAATTGCCTTCTCCATGGCGGAGTTCTCACTCATAAAGGGATTTTCCGCAAAGGAAAGAAATGTAGTCTTGTGTTAAGCAGAATCCTTTTAAGCAGAATTCTCCCTCGTGGAGAGATTTTCCGCAAAGGCAAAGAAGCGCACACTGTTCCTAATTTTCTGCAAGTCCATGGAAAATGGAAAAGTAAGGAGAATAAATGAAAATGTTTCCATTAGCGCAATGGGAATAGTGAAAAGACTTCAAGGTATCTGTTAGAGCTCTGCATTGATGGTGTTAACAGGTTTTATTCATAAATTCGTTTGTGTGGCGTGAATGCTGAAAATCAACGGTGAAATTTAGATTCCTATAAAACCAAAAATGTGAACAGTATTTCAAATCACTGTTTCTTCTTTGCTGCCATTCAATTTTTTTTCCCAACTCATTTGCATCTATAGCATCTTAACCATGAGCTCTATATCTTGTGTTTTCGAAAGCCCTTATTTTTGTGTAGCAAAATGGCCGCTAGGTTCTCCGGTTTTGACGGGTTGAACAGCATTAAAACCACTCTGCAGAATCTCACAGATACTTCTCTGCATTTTTATGACATACATGATCTCTAGAAAAGACTGAAAGCAGAGCCAATTCATCCCATTATAGAGAAGCTTAAAGAAAGTGGTTTGATTGAAGCGATAGGGTTTCCAGTGGCCGTCCAAGCTCCAGAATTGATATACGAATGTATCAACCACTACAACCCGGACACCAGACAGATTATATTGCTGAACAACACAGTGCTTCTATCTATTGATCGTCAGACAGTGGTGAATTGCTTTTGGGTACCTGAGCGGGATGAATTCTCCAACTTAACACTATCGCACGCTTATGATTTTTCTACGAAGAAAATGGTGTGGAGGAGAGAAATTATGCACTCATGGTTTCAGAAGCCGTGAGGTGCTAAAAGCAAGGTGCTGAAGAATCTATTTGGATCAGACCTCAAGCCCAAAATTGTTGATATTCTGGTGCTCATTCACAGAATGAAAGGTGAAGTCGAAGCCCTAAATTTCACTGAGCATTACTTCTTCATAGTACAAGTAATATGCTCAGGTATGCAATATGTTGATTGGGCTCAGGAGCTAAGTGAAAATCTATCCAATGCCCTCCGTGCCGCAAAGTTCTACAATACATTTTATATGTCTTGTTTCCTCATCTATATGTTGGCATCACTGCAAATATGGTCGGGCCTTCCGAGATTGGAAGATTTCCCAGATAATGTTAAATGTTACAAATTTTACCCATGTTTGCAATTACATAACAGCTATGGAGATTATGTCCGAGTGAATGATTCTTTCACTATGAGAATTTGCAGGGAATTGCAGGGGTGCCCTGAACGGAGATTCAGCCCAGAAGTGATGGAGGCCATTAGCCAATTTGGGAATTTTTTCATTCATTTCTCATCATTTTCTTATTTGCGTCTTGCAGCCTTTGATGGGTTCCCCTTGAAGCTGCCAAGATATCCAAGTGATATGATTGTGCTGATTGAAATGGTGAGACAAGCAGTGCACGTGAACCTGTTGAGTGCAAGCTTGAGAAAGAAAGGGTATGAATTCCCTATGAAGGTCGGGGATTTCAGTTGCGAATCCCGTTCAGATGCCAAGAACATGCTGAAAACATTTGAAACCAGATATCACCTGGAATCATATGGGGTGATCAGGCCTATGTTTGACCCCAAAGGCTATGCAAGAGATGTATTGCAGATTGGAAGCACAATCAGACACATCACTGACTTTGAAGACTATTTTCTGACTGCAAAGATGAATTTGAAAGTCGTGACCATGCTTTCACCAGGTTCACAGTTGAACAGGTGAAGACATATGGTATTAACCTGGATGTTGAAGGAATTGAAGATGATGGCCAGAATATGTATAGCAATACTTATCTGACCAAAATTAGAAACACCTCCATCAGTTC
>MU223964.1:815850-827687 GCA_018584345.1 Thuja plicata | reverse complement strand
ATTAACCTGGATGTTGAAGGAATTGAAGATGATGGCCAGAATATGTATAGCAATACTTATCTGACCAAAATTAGAAACACCTCCATCAGTTCTGAGCCTAGCGGAGAAGTCGCAGAGGACTTAGAGGGAATGAAGGCAAAAATTATCAAGAGGACGGGAAAATGGGTTGAATGGATAGCTAAAAAGAAATGAACAAAAAATACATCTACTCAAGCATCTCCATCAGTAGCTGCTTCATCTTCCACTCAGGGGACCACTACAAGTGTGATGCCAGCAATTTCTCAAGGACCCGCTCAGCCTGCAGGAGGAGGTGACTAACCGCCAGACAAGAGTATTCCATTGGATAAGACCTGTCAAGATGGCTCTCGACCAGTGATTAGGGCCCGAATGGAGGAGAAGAAAGAAGAAGAATTGAAAGATAGTGTAGCTACTCCTAGCACCACTCCAATCTCATCTTCTTAGGTTACTCCATTGCCTTTGCCTCATCCTAGTCCTAGCACTCCTGTGAGTGTAACATTGCTACCCGTGGACAGTTCTCCAGTGAAAATTGTGGATTTGGGAGATGGAGAGAGTAGTAGTAGTGAGTCTTCAAAATTAGACAGAGCAGCTAAGAAGACCACCGGGAAAAGCCAAGCCCCTCCGAAGTTGGTCCCTCAAGTCCCAAAAAATCATTTTGCCACACCTACAGTAGCAGCCATCCCAGTTAAAAGGAAGATGTTTAGCATCGATTCACTGGGGGCTGTATCCCAAGTAATAAGTACTAAGTCATGGCTGGAAGACACCCTAGAGAAAAAGAAACAAAGGAGAGATGAGAGTACTCCAGCAAGAGATGCTACTTCCCTTGCGGTATAGTTCGGATCAGCACTAGCCCAAGCCAAGAAGCAGAAGTCATTTTCAATATTAGGCCATGATCCAGCCATAGGTCACTTGACCATGGAGATAGCTAAGGCCAACAAAGAGGGCAGATTGGAGGATATGGCTATTGATGATTTTACACTGCACTCAATAGACCTCGATGAAGCAAGGCATGATACCAAGGTTGGTCTATGGAAGTCGACCAACGAATTCATTGAAGAAAAATTAGAGAGCCTGAAGTCTTCCAAAGTAAGAATGAAGGCAGAGATTGAAGAATTGAACAATTCATATGATCATTGGTGTCTCCTCTAGCAACCATCTTTGGAGTGACGGTGACAAAGAACCCCACGGCCGCCGAAGTACAAGCTCTTGTTTCCCAACTCCAGGAAGACAGGCATTTCAGCTAGATAGGTAAAGAATGGATTGAAAAGGTCAGAGAATATGGAATTATTGTTATAGAATAGATTGGGAGCAATATTCTAAGGTTGGAGAAAGAAATAGAAAACATCCTAACAAACAGTAATGTTTTGGCAAGAGAAAGAGTGAAGAGTGACAAATGTGGTGCACTTTTGAAAATGATCCTACAAATGAAAGGGAAAGAAGCCATAGAGGCAAAAATTCTATTAACAGGAAGTGAGCCTATAGCTGAATGGCTTAAAAGTATGGTATTTAGGTCTGAAATGATACTATCAGCAGAAAAGGGACTTAGCGAAATAGGGAACAAAATAAGTGAAATCCAGAACAGGGGATTCGAGCTAATAAAAGAACTTCATACAGACTCCCAAACTAGCGGCCAACAGAAGGCGTTAATTGATGTCAAAGTAATGAAAGAGAATTTCTCTAAGTACTTAGACCGTTTGATCAATGCATCTGCAAGTGGCACGAATAGAGCTACAGAATTGCAAAAGCTGAGCGGGCACATACACGTGGCCATGGAAGAGTTGCCGAAGCAGTTAAACACGACAAAGAAGGTGGCTAGAGATCATTCCTAGTGGCTCTTAAGATATACCAACATCTACATGCCTAGACATGAAGAGCTAGTTCCAATAGTGGTAGCTGCCAAAGCTTATCGCACAAAGATAGAAAAAGAAAAAGAGGCCAAATGATTTAGATTCCCCTTTTCTTTTCCGTTTCTTTCCCTTTGTAATTAGTTAACAAAAGAAGTGGTTTTCTTTCCATCTGTCATTTAGAGGGAGATGAACCGATTAAACTTTCTTTGTAACGGTCATCCCTTGGCTCTATATGTATGAAGTTGAAAGATTAATGAAAGGTCGGAAAATTTTTGGTGTGGAATGCTTGATGTTGCAGAGACAATTGAAGAGTGTTTTATGTCAATGATTTTCTGTTCCAATTAGTTAGAAGTTGTTAATTATATGATTCTTTCTTTTAATCTAAATTGCAGTAGGAAGGAAAGGATGTTTCATTCCTTTGTTGTCAAGATGTGAATAAACCTCAGTAGGATGTGCTGTGGGATATTCAGGGAAGGATCCATTAGAAGATTTTCATCATTTCATTCTCTGTTAGCAGTAGTTGTAGATTAGTTGATGCTGAGTGTATGAATTCATAGGATTTGTGAATTCTACAACTTAGTTCATAGATTAGAAAGCTCCCCTTGCCTGGATTAAGTTTTGTTTAGGCTTAATTCAGTTTGCCTCTTCTGCTCTTGGGTTAAGAGCATACCCTATGTTAGTTTAGGATCAAGACATAATTCATTGAAGATCATTCATATAGGGAGCTGTACCTACCAATTTAGAGAAAATCCGGTAGTATTGAATGGATTTTCAACTATTGTTCACAATTTGGGCACTAAGAGTCATATTCCTAAAGAATTAAGAAAGGACAAATTTGTTTACCAACAAATTTTTGGTGAATCTACTAGGGAATCAAATAGTCGCTAGACTAGTACATCGTATCATGGGGAAAAATGGTACTCCCTCATGAGAATATCTTTCCAGTGCTCCAACCAAACCTTGGTTTTCAAGATGACCAAGAAGACATAAGCTCGTCTCTCAATACATTTGTTTGGAGATATAGGAGGAACGTTGAGCATTACTGAAATGCGAGCCAGGTATTAGAGGAAGAAGAAAGAAGGGCAGAAGCTTTAGAAAGAGCTACTCAAAGGAGGAATATCTGGAGAGAAAAAAGACAAGTGTGAAGGGCTTTTCAACTGTTGTAATCAGAGATTGTTCATAATTTGGTCACTAAGAGTCATATTCCTAAAGAATTAAGAAAGGAAAAATCTGTTTACCAACAATGTTGTAATCAATACCTATAATAAGTTTTCGGTATTGCATACTGAGGTAATGAGGTACCTTATAATTCTAAACCCTTACTTCACAAAATGGTTTGCTAGGGAAAATTTGTTTGAGAAATTGTCATCTTTGCAGTCCATAAGGGAAGATTTTCCTCCAATAGTCACTGAGGTTGAAGATGAGATCAAAAGAGTAAACATTTCTCTCTCATTCTTCAAGGGAAAATTGAACCAAATAGAGACTAAATTGAGTCTCTTTTCAGCTGATTTCAATAGGTTTATTCCTGCCTTAAAAGGAGATGATGACTAGGTAAAGGCTATAGATGCCTGGAGGAGTGAGTTTGACACTAAGATTCCTAATGAGGATACATTTCTATTGGGAACCAATGTTGATATAGAAGGATTTAATAAGATATTGGATGAGGCATTCAAGGCTGAGACTGATATCAACAAGTTCCTACTTGATGTCAAGAACATCACTGATGTAAGATGGGACAGGCAAAAGGTATAGGTACAGAGTACTCGGGACTTCAAGTGGCCATCAGACGATGAAGTAAAGGCCTGGGAAGTCATGAAAACACCAAAGAAAAAGAACCCTGTAGTAGAGGAAGAAATTTTGGATGATGAGTGAAGTGAACACTTGGCACTGCACTGTTCATAAATAAGATGGACAGTTATTAAAAAAGGAAGATGTAGGTGAGCAGGCGATCACAACTATCCAGACTCAGCATAAAGACTACCAGCTACCATCTACAAATCAGATTGCAGTCGCCAGATCGGGAGAAGAACAAGAGATATCTGCTTTTACCTTTTTGACTTAGTCCTTTCACCGCTTCTTCTCTCTCTTTCTTTTGTCTCTCTTGTATCTTTAGGGTTAGGGTTTGTGACCATCCGAAGCTTGTTGTATCCTTAAGGGATCCCAAGATGGTCATAAAGCCTATATATAGCATAAGAGTTGTAATAGTTAAGGGTCTTTGATGTTGGAACATTTTTGGAAAGGAGATAATACATCACAGAATTCAGATCTTCTGGTTTCTGTCTATCTTTTGAAGCTGTGTAATCTTTCATATATGAAAAGATGGATCTTATAAATAATATACAGTGCAATTTTACTCTCCTCCATTTCTTTCCTTTTGTTCTTTGTATGCTCTCTTCTATGTTAATTTTACAAGGTATTCTGAAACATACTGGTTATAAGGTAACCATTTGATTATTTGCAAGTTTCTTTTAAGGAAAGAATTAAATTTTGTAAGTAATTTCAAGGAGCATACTACTTTGATTAAGGATTTGATGCAATAGATTTGAGGTGATAGGGTAACTTGTAAGGCAACTTACCTGAATTGTATGTGAACTGTAAGGCAGTTTACTATGTTTTATTTCTATGATATCTTAGCTTATATTTTGACTCTATAGCCCAAAGGATAGGCACTAGTTCAGAAAGCAATCTGATAATCTATCTATGTCTAAGATATTCCAATATATCAAAACCAAATCAATTAAAATACTTTGTTACTAAGAACAGATAAACTGAAACTTATTAAGGACCTCTGTCAGCAGGACACTGTCCATATTATTGTTTCCTTGAAGAGTGAATCCATTAGGTTATCCCTCCTATAAAGAAAAGGAAGAAGGATGAGAATCCTTGTATCACTGGTTATTGTTATGCTCATAACTATGGTTTGTATGGTGATATCTTGCATCTGGTTATGCTTAGTTATTTGCAAGGTAATTCATAAGTTGGTTCAATAAAGATACATAGCTAATCAGTGTCCACATCAACAAATACTGTGTAAACAATAATCTTAAGAGGTAAAACCTGCCTGAGTATTTGTGGAGCTCAAAAATGAAGAAGGACCTTATCCAGTCCTTAGCAATTAGGATTTTCTTGTCTTTGAATCAGTATTAGAAGGAATAGTATTCAAGTAGTTATTTCAAGAGTTGTGATTCATACAATAAAAATCCCTAACAGGGCCAAGGTTGACCTAGTCCCAAAAGTTCGACCCTGTCCTCAGATCCCAGGATCATAGGTCAGAGACCCAAAATGTAGAATTTAGGTCATAAAATGGAGGTTAGAAAGGCATGTCAGGGGGGAAGCCATGTCAAGATCAGGAACCCATTCAGAGGCGCTTGTCATGACCCCAAACCACTCACTCAGAAGGCTAAACTAGTCTCCTATGGAAGTGCTTCCATTTTCCGACTATACAGCTCCTAACAGGGATAATATCTTTTAATAGGGGTACTATAATCTTATTACATTATTTGTGGGTGTTAAGTCCCACCAGGTTTTTACCTTTAACAGGGTTTCCTCGACAACAAATATTGTGTTTTGGTGTTTTCTATTAGTGTGTTATCATTTACGTATGTAGATTTGGTTTATAAATTATAAAGTTTAAAAATCTATATCACAACTGATTCAACCCCCTCTTAGTTGTCTTGTGGATTGTTATTCCTAACAATTGGTATCAGAGCTACTGGTCCTTAGAGAGAAAGTTTAACAACTTGAGGTGATTCTAAAGATTACTTACTATAGGAAGGATAGTTTGAAGTTTGATCCTGAAAACTTTGACAGTTGGTATAACAAGATGAGAACACATTTGATGTGTCTAGGACTTGACTGCTAGATGATCACAAAGAAGAAAGAAAATTTAGTGACTGAGGATGAATTAGAGAAGTCTTGTGAAGATCAGAAGAATTTATTTCATGTAATATAGTTTCAAGGGAATCTTTAATCAGTGCTCTATCAGAATGAGAATTCACTGAAGTAAAGGACTTAGATTCTGCACACGAAATCTGGACAAGACTGGAAGCACTATATGTTGGAGATGAATTTACAAAGAAAGAAAAGTTACAGAACTGGAAGACAAAGATGGAATCATTAAAGATGAGATAAGATGAGAACATCAGAGTATATGCACAAAGAATTATTGAGGTGGTGACTGGTATTAGGAACTCTAGAGGAACTTACAGTGAAGAAGAAGTAATTGAAAAGATACTAAGATCTTTGACATCAGCATACAGAACCAAGGTTCAGGATATAGAGGAGATCATACCTTTGACACCAAACTTCACCAGAGAGATGTTGATTGGAAAACTAACTACATTTGAGGATGCAAAATTGGGAGACACTTTACCTAAAGTAGAGTCAACATTCAAGGTAATTGTGAACGAGAACAAGAAGACCTTATCTGGAAATGCAAGCACAAGTAGTAGTGATCTAAAAGAAGAACTTGGAGGCTATGTTGATGAATGGGAACATATACAAGAAGAAGAAAGAAAGCTAGATGAAATTATTGCACTGATTTCCAGAAAAGAAAAGAGAGGTAAGGGTAAGTTTGAAGGAAAATTACCTTTGAAATTTTTTTCATGTAATAAGATTGGTCATTTTGCATCTAGATGTCCTACAAGAATTCCAAAGCACAAACCTGAGTTTTTCAAGTATAATTTCTCAAAGGATAAGGAATTTTATTATGCTAGTGAAGGAATATCTGATGATGAGGATGATAACTTTGATGAAATTGGATTCATTGCTATTAAGTATGATGAACACATGCATGAGGAAAAATCATTAGTATCTTGAGTTGGAAAAAAATTTGAATGGGTCATAGATAGTGGTTGTTCACATCACATGAATGGAGATAAAAATAAGTTAGTGAGTTTGAAGAAACATGATGGTGGTGTTGGTTATATATGGTGACAATACTCCTAAGCTTATTATTGGAGTTGGATATATTTCTTTGGATGGAAAGACTAACACTGACAATGTATTACTTTTTGATGGACTTAAGCACAATTTGTTGAGTGTGGGAAAGCTAGTGGACAAGGGTTATCAACTGAACTTCATAAATAGAAACTGTACTATCAAGAGAAAAATAGGGGACTTGATAGCATCTGGTACTAAATCCAGAGGTAATGTATTTGAACTAAACACATTTGAAGCTTATTGTTTTATTGCAAAGGTTGATGACAGCTAGTTATGGCATAGAAGATTGTGTCATGTTAATTTTGACAACATTGTGGAGGCAAGTATGGAAAAAGAAATAAGAGATCTACCTAAAATTGTTAAGCCATCTAACACTATGTGTAGACAATATGTTATGGGGAAACATACTAGAAGCACCTTCAAGAGAAAAGCCTATTTAGAAAAAGGGAAGTTGGATCTAGTGCATACAGATCTTTGTGGCTCTACAAGAACAAGATCATACTATGGTGAAAGGTATTTTATACTTTTTATTGATGAATTTTCTAGAATGATGTGGGTTACATATTTGAGAGAGAAATCTAAGGCATTTGACAAATTCAAATATTCAAGGCAAAAGTTGAGAATGAATCTAGTTTAAAGATGAAATGTTTAAGATCAGACAAAGGAGGAGAATTTACATCATAACTATTTAATACATATTGTGAAGAAAATGGAATACATAGACAGACTTCAGCTCCTAGAACTCCACAACAGAATGGGATAGCAGAGCGAAGAAACATAACTATATTAGATGCTACTAGGACTATGTTGGTGGAAGGAAATGTAACACATGTTCATTGGAGAGAAGTAGTTGGCACTGTTGTGTACACATTAAATAGAATTTAGATCAGAGAAGGTACAAATAAAACTCCTTATGAATTATGGTTTGATCATACACCGACTGTGAAATATTTTTGAATATTTGGTAGTAAATGTTATATCAAAAGATACGATAAGATAGGAAAGTTTGATGCTAGAAGTGATGAAGGAATCTTTCTTGGTTATTCCACTAAGAGTAACACATATAAATTTTTTAATCTGAGACTAAGGAAATTAATTGAAAGTGCCAATGTAAGGATAGATGAGAAATTTCAAATTCAAGAAAGAATGTATGATTGTGGTCAGATTACTGAATCAAGAGAAGTTGTTGTTGAACCTGAAGGACCCTTGATGATCGAGAATGAGATTGAAGAAGAAGAATAGGTAGAAACTACTGAGACATTAAAGACTCCAAGGTATGTCAAGAAAAACCACCGTGAAGATCAAATTATTGGCGATGCAAGAAAAGACATGATGACTATATCTAAAGTTAGAGATGAGATCTATTTGATTTCTCAAGCTAAAACTAAGACTACTGATGAAGCATGTAAAGATGAATCTCAGACTAAAGCCATGGAAGAAGAACTAGAATAGATAAAGAAGAACAATACTTGGGAGTTGGTTCGAAGACCTAAGAACAAGAATATGATTGGCACTAAGTGGGTTTTCAAAAGAAAAATGGATGAGGAAGGCACAATGGCAAGAAACAAGGCTAGACTGGTATGTAAAGGCTACTCACAACAAGAAGGCATAGACTACAAAGAAACATTTGCACCTGTTTCTAGACTAGAAGCTATGAGACTATTCCTTGCTTATGCTGCACATAAAGACTTCAAAGTGTATCAGATGGATGTGAAATCAGAATTCTTGAATGGTGACCTAGAAGAAGAAGTGTACATTGAGAAACCTGATGGTTTTCCTTTGACAGATGATGAAAACATGGTTTACAAACTAAATAAGGCACTGTATGGACTGAAACAAGCACCGAGGGTATGGTATACAAGACTAGATAAACATCTATTTCATCTTGGTTTCAAAAAAGGTAATGTAGAGAGTAATTTGTATTTAAGGATTGATGAAGATGGAATATTAATTATAGAAGTTTTTGTTGATGATATAATTTTTGGAGGCAATGATAAAATGAGTAAGAAGTTTTCTAAAGAGATGGAGAATGAGTTTGAGATGTCAATAATTGGTGAGATGAAATTTTTTCTTGGTTTATAAATTAATCAGTGTAAAAATAGAATATTTATATGTTAGACCAAGTACCTTAGGGAAATGTTGAAGAAGTTTGAAATGGAAGATTGTAAACCTGTTGGTACACCCATGGTAACAGGGAACAAACTAAATAAAAGTCATGAGACTCAAATTCTTGGGTAGACTAAGTACAGGTCAATGATTGGAGGTCTACAATATTTGACACACACTAGACTAGATATTACCAATGCAGTTGGAAATGTGGATAGATATCAAGAAGATCCTAAAGAGACACACTTTTCTACTGTGAAAATAATTTTTAGATATCTGAAAGGAATAATAGAGTATGGATTATGGTATGAAAAATTTGATGATTTTACATTGCATGAATTTACTAATGCTAATTGGGTAGGTAATGTAGATGATAGGAAGAGCACAAGTGGTAGAGCATTTTTCCTTGGAAAAATTATAGTTTCTTGGTTGAGCAAGAAGCATAATTGTATTGCTTAATATACTGCTAAGTCAGAGTATGTTACGGCTGCAATAAACTATACACAAGTTGTTTGGATGATACAAATGTTGAAGGACATCGGAATAATTTTCAAATAACTAGTGGTTATCCATTGTGATAACACAAGCACAATGAATATGTCAAAGAATCATGTAGTGCATTCAAAGACTAAACACATTTCCATCAAGTATCATTTCTTAAGGGAGAAGGTAGCAAACAAAGAGATCAAACTGGAGTATATTAGTACAAAGGAATAGATAGCTGATATATTTACCAAACCTTTTCCAAAAGATTCTTTTAAATATCTTAGAGGCATGCTTGGGGTGATGGCCCCTCCTCGTGAAAACTAAATGATGCGGATGTGCATTATCCTAGTGGATCTTAGAGCCATATCATTCTCTAGACTTGATGTATGGATCTACTCCTTAGGGGGAGTGATCGCAGAAAATACTAGAGTACATTTAGGTGATCTTGCACCTAGTTGATTGGACATGAAGATTTGAAAAATATACATCTTACAGAAGAGTACAGGTGAACTATGGCACCCTTTTCCATTGCTTCCAAAGGGGGAAGGAATCTATGAGAAAATCCCTACTGTTTTGGGAAATTTATGTTGAGGATATTGAGAAGATTGTATTGGGAGAGAGTACTTTTGGGTTGCTGCATATGGATTTTCCCATATGTTTCCATCAATGCCAAAGGGGGAGATTGTTGGATGATATTAGTTTTGGTTACTGATCATGTTGTTGATATTCATTTTTTGTCACTGATGTCAACATATATTTCTATGAAGAAGACAGATTGACTACTTAACTAGAATGAGTGTACAGACACTATACAAATGATTCAGAAGAATCAAAGTTGGATTTATGTAGGAGGATGTGTCTTGACATTACTCCTAAGGTATCTTGACTTTATGTTACATTTTGTGGATGTTATAGTTCATTTGGTGAAGACTAGTTCTCTGGACTGCAACTATGATTCTAGACAAAGCAGGTCTCTGTGTTTCTGGTATATCTTTCTGATGGAGATATTTTAGAACTTGCGAGCTTACTTATGGAAAAATGACATATGTTAGAGTAATGGGTTGTGTTCTATTATTTCTTGAATACCGTGTCGTGCCCAAAATTTCACGCCCAAAACGCAACAACTTTTTTTTTGAAAGAGGAATTATATTTTAAATTTACAACAAGAGGGTCTAAGGGGAATCATGACTAGAGTCAACATCCCTTAACCCTAAACGCTTTTAAAGGTAAAGGTTTACAATTTGAAGGTTATCTGTGTCTACATATCAACCAGGTATTCAAATAGAGTTTGATGATGTGGAGGAAGGAGAAAGATTCACTGTTCTCCGTCTCCACGGTTATTTGAAAAGATTGGATTACATAAAGGCTAAGGGTTTTGTGTTAATATAAAACCCTCTAGGTTATGGGGCTCCTTAATATTATTTTTATAGAAGTCAGTATACTGGCCACATATATTGACCACAAAAATAACATTAAGAGTCCCTAAGTTCTTCCAGGAAAATTTAACTAGATTTCCCCTTTAAAATTAACTATAAATTTCAAATTAAATCTTCATCCTTGTTATCTCAAATTTTATTATAAATTAAGTTGATCTCCTAAAAACTGATGTTTAATAAAATTAACTGATATGATCATCTAACCCCTTTCTGGTAAATATTTTAAAAGTTCAAGAAGGAAATCATCTAGTAGGTCTTTAATTATTAAATAGTTAATTTATAAGAAATATTCAATTAATTTATTAAATCTTACAACCACTAAACCAATATTATATATATTTGTTTCTTGCCCTCTTTTTATTAATTATTAGAAAATCTAACCCTTATATCACTTTTAAATCTGAACTAGGTTGGCTAGGGGATTAAATCAAATTAAAAAGGGTCACTTTAAGAGAAATCTCATTTCAAATAAAAATTCCCCCCCCCCTTTGAAATCCCCAAACCCTAATTCGAAATTAGGGTTAGGGCCAAATATGAGAGAGGCTAAAAGTTCCTCTTTTAGCTCTCTCTCTCTCTTCATTATTTTACCTCCATACCCTAGTTTGAAAATTTCTTCTCTTTTTTTTTTGTTTTGTTTTCTTATTGTTTTGTTTTCTTATTGTTTTGTTTTGCAGGTCTACAATGGTGAATCCAAGATTGGAATGGCAAATATATATATTTATATATATCTATATATATATATATATGCTTCTGCAATATATATATATATATATATTTATGTATATACTACAGATTGACTGTGTTTTATTTAAATGTCGTCCGCAACAATGGCGGCAAAAAAATTTATCATGCAGCGGCGTTAGGGTTAGTGGCGCGATCCGTGAAAAGCGGCGGGGGTTTATGAGAAGGGAGGGCAGGCCGTGGGTGGCGCCGCCCCCACCGCCCACCACAGCGGTGGCATTTGCCACCGACTGTGGTGGCAGCGGTGGTGGCCGCGCCCACC
>MU223964.1:797620-813606 GCA_018584345.1 Thuja plicata | reverse complement strand
CTAATGTACTAGTCTAGGTAGGTGGACAACCATTCCCAAGCTGACATGTCATGGCCTTTGGTACAAACACAAGTGTCAAATGACACACACAAAATTTACACATCACTAAGCCATGTCATATCCACTTTGGCAAACTCACAAGGAAAAGAATTTAAGAATGCATTTTAAAGATTATGCTACCACATTCATCCACATACATTTACGAATAAAAATTACGAAACAATGAGGTTTTGTCTTCTAATAGACGCAACCTTGGCTCAAACAGAGTTCACAATTCCCTTTGTTTGGTTCCCCGAATAAAGTACCATGGTTTCTCACCTGCATACTCAATTCAAATATCAGTAGTCCGAGAAAATAAATATACATCATAAAGAGATAAATATTATTTAGAACCTAAGAACATCATCCATAAACTAAGTTATTACTAAAGATCACAAGATTACGTAATTCTCATCTTAACATTTATCATAAGGTAAAATTCACATAGCAATAAATTGAAATTCAACATGTAAATTAGATAAATCTAAATTTCTACAATAACCATAATATAATCATAATGAGTTTTTCTGAATTTATAATCTCAAAATAAATGTCCAAACTAGAAAACATAATAAGGTCCATAATTTTCATCATAAAGCATCATATGTCCATGCATCCATAATAATCAAATCTGTGACATAAAGCATAAGGTCCATAATGTCTAATAATGCATCAAAGTAAAGTATCATAAGCTAAATCTATCATAAGCAAGAACTAGAAACTATGATGGGGGTCCAGGATGGGCCTCACATACCGATGATGTCATCTGTGGTGTGTACTCTAGAAAAGACCTATTTCCTAGTCTACTTCAGACATCTAGCATGTGGAATTAATTGTGAGCATGAATTGCAGATCTGAAAGTATATGTAATGAATTTTAAATGTTGTATACTTGTCTTAGATACCATGTGTATCTTAGCAAGGGGCTATATAATTATTTGTATGATGGAAAGCCTTAATTTGCTGACCTAAATAATTATGTATTAGGAAATCTTAATTAGCTGACCTAATAAGCTATTGTGTAAGGGTATATATGGAAGATATATTCTTATGGAGAAATGTGACAGAGAAAAGAAGAAAAGGAATGTGTGAAAGATGCGAAGATTGTTGACTACTGGATGCAAATAGAGTTGATAATTCATTGGAACTAATCAAGCAAAGATAGTTGCTGGCAGACAGTTCTCTGATTGTGTATTTTCTTTATACACTTGTGCGGATTGTAAATCCTTGAGGGTGAATTTAACCTTCTTTGGGCAGTGTGCCTTAGCAGTGAGCCTACTATTTCCTTTGACTCCTAATAGGATCTATCTCCTAATAGGGACTGTGTAATGTAATATTGTAACAAGCTCCTAACATAGCTAATATATTTTAACAGGGATACTATACTCTCAGTACATTATTTGTTGGTGTTAATTCCCATTGGGGTTTTACCTTTAATAGGGTTTCCTCGACAACAAATTTTGTGTTTTGGTGTTGTCTATTACTGTGTTATCATTTACATTTGCAGATTTGGTTGATTAAGTATACATTTTAAAAATCTATATCGCAACTGATTCACTCCCCCTCTCAGTTGTCTTCTAGACTATTATTTCTAACATGGCTCCCTAAGACAAAGACAAGATTGGATAGTATCTATGTGGTGGTAGATAGGTTTTTAAAAAATGATTCATTTTATCCCTTGTAAGACTACCCATGATGCTAGTTATATAGCTCATCTATTTTTCAAGTAGGTGGTGAGGATACATGGACTTCCCCTAAGCGTTGTGTTAGATAGGGATGTCAAGTTTATGGGTCATTTTTGGAACTCTATGGAGAAGGTTGGGTACTAAATTATCTTTTGGATCAGCTTACCATCCACAAATAGATGGTCAAACATAGGTGATTATTAGGGTGTTAGGTAATTTTCTTATATTCCTAACCAAAGCGTATGTGTAGACATGGGATCTAGTTATTCAGCAAGCTAAATATGCATATAATGACAGTATTAAATAGACCATTGGTAAAAGTCCTTTTGAGATAGTATATGGGATGCACCCAAGGGGAGTATGTGAGCTCATAAATCTAGGATCCATGGAGTATAAGAGTGGTCATGTAGAAGAGTTATCTCATACCAAGTCAAGCAGACTATAACAGAGACTACTCACAAGCTAAAAGCCAAGGTGGATGAGAAAAGAAGAGATGTTCAGTTTGATGTGGGAGAATATGTCATGGTTCATCTGAACAAATCCATATTGTAGAAAGGAATGCCTACAAAGTTACAGATGAAAAGAGTGGGACCATGAAAGATACTTGCTAAGTATGGGTAGAATATCTATAAGGTGGAACTTCCTTCAGACTTGGGCATTTCATAAGTGTTTAATGTAGCAGACTTGGTGAAATGCAAGAGACAATTGTCTAAAGTAAACCAGTTGAATCAGGAAGTGTTATAATATGTTAGTACAGTAGATTTACCTTCAAAATCTAAGCCTCAAGCAAAGAAGATCTTAGAATCCAAAGTGAAGAAGAAAACCAGACACAAGGTGTATATAGAGAACTTAGTCTAGTGGAAGGATCACCCAGAATCTGAAGTTACATGGGTGGAGGAAAGAAATTTCAAGAGGTTTGGCATTGATATCTCTCTGATATCCCATCATGTTCCTTAATCTTTGTGCAGAGGGGGAGAATGATGCAGGAACACCCATGGGTTGGTAAGGAAATCCTTTGCATGTTTATGTGTGAAGCCCTCTAAGGAAATTGTTTTTTTTTCATAAGGTCATCTTGACCATAGTATGTGAGTACAATATGGATTAGGGTTTAGTTAAGGCTTAAGTCCTTAGAAAGTTGCAATTAGAGGCTGAAAAGTTGTAAAGCTTCCTGATTGGTTATGTAGTGATGATGATGTCAACATGATCTCATTAGGGCTTGGAGTAGTTTAGAACCATGTTTCAACCAAGTTTGGAGTCTAGCATGAGGTTAGATGATTTTTGGACCTCATTTCCATGAAGTTATAGAAATATGCAAAAAGATGTAAAAGTTGCATTTGCAACTTTTGCAACTTTTAAAAGTTGCTCCTACAACATTGTCCAATTTTGCAAAAATGGTGGAGAAGTTCCCTAAGTGGAAACCAAAGGTGTGGTTGACCTATTTAAGAATTTTTATGACCTAATTCCAAGTTTGAACACCTATTGTACGGTTTGGATTACTGAGAATACAAAGAAGTGTTGTTTTATGTGCATTTAGTTAGTTATTTGATAACAGTAGATAGAAAATGGATTGAATTTTGCATTTTAGATTGTGCATGGATTAGATTAGTTGTTTTTATTTCTTTTGTTCCATTGTTTTTTTTGAAGTTATTTCTTTAGGTTCTTGTAATTAGTTTTGTTTTGCACTATCACTTTTTTTAAACCAGGCAGTTTGTAAAGATGAAGACCTAGCTCACTATCCCACCTTTCAATAAGTATGGCCTCTTGGGGATAGTGAGTACACTCCATGTAAATAAAATGTATAGGATATTGGGCCATAAAATGTAGATGAATCCTTTTTAAGGTCTTCCCTAGGCAAGCCAATGGTGAGCCTGGCTAGGGAAGACACCGTTGCAGAATGCATAACTTGCAGAGGTGTGAATAAAAGACCCAATTGACTATTGCGAGTTTAAGTTGGAAATATTATAGAGACTTGGTGAAGAGGATAATGGTGTTCCAATAAATATTGGAGTCTAAAACTTGCAGACTATCCAAGAAGTCAGTGAAGTCCTAAAACCCTTATAAAACCAAACATTTTGGGTTAGGGCATTGAACGGAGGGTTGGAACCCTAAGAACCCAAAAATATTTGAGAGGTTAGAAAATGAAGCTAAGAACCAAATAAAATTTGTAGGGTTACTTTGGAAATAAGTGCATAAAATCCTTATTTTCTTAGAATAGGAGGCCTAATAGGGCTACTAGCCATTAGGTGTGTTTTGAAGCATTTTGCAGAAATCGACTATCAATTTGAATCAAGAGGGACTCATAAGACATCTAATTGATCAAATTGAAATTTCAAGAAACACCTCCTCACTTATACAAGATTACTTAACAAGAATAGGTGTGGAAGTCCTTTAGGTTAGTTGAAGGGCTAGTAAAATGAAGACTAGTAAGCACCAAGTAGAGATCTTGGTTTGGGAATTCTTTGTTGGTAGTTGGGTTTGATAAGAAGACCAGGGGATGAAGAATCTTTCATAGATCCTATAGGTCTTTAGGTGTACAGACAAAACACCCTAAATTCTATTGAAATACTAGGAGCATGAGCTTTTTATTGGCTCATCCAACCTCCCTATCAGAGTGGTAAACATTTAGTACTTACCATTATCTATTTCTTAAAATCCAAAGTTCTAAAGAGTTATATGTTGAGATGGATTAGGTGTACTTTCCTTGGTTTTGTAGAGCCATAAGTGCAAAGGAGAGTCTTTTCCCTATAAATAGTCCAGTTACCTTAAGATAATCCCATATTTGGAACTAACCATTCTTTAAAATATATCTCACGGCATATTGGTAGCTTTCAAAGCATAAATATTTTATAACATGAACTATATGAATTCTTTTTAAAGCCAAAATTTAAATGTGTGCTCTAATTTATCAAACATGAATGCTTTTAAAATAAATTTAAACAAATACCAATATGCTAAATGATCAAAATCTAAGAAAGCTAGAAAATACTCTAGAATAATGATAAATGCAAAGATTCAGGGTCCTTTGTGAAGAAAATGAGGCTTTCTTTTATAGAAATCTCTCTCGAATCAACGATTAGATTGAAAGCCAAAGAGTGGCTCAAATTTGATTTGAGGAAGCACAATCCATGTGCAAAGAAGATGATTGGTTGAAAGAGTTAGTTGACTGAAATGACTGATCACTTATTTTGGAAACTTCCAAAATCAGTTCTCAGTTAAGTGGATTGTTTCCAAAATGAAAAATAGACAAGAATAAGTTAACTGAACAAGAGGGTAATTTTTAGTTCAAGAATCATTTAACTAAAATTGATGACATAATATGCATTTTTTAATAATCTAAAAGATTCTAAATGCATTTTTTATTCAATTAATTAATTTAATTCATTTTTTGAATTTAATTGACAATTTAATAATTTATTTAATCAATATTTTAGAATATCAATTAAATAAATAACCTAAAGTTTATCTTCCAATGTAATGTATTTCTAATCTAATTAATTAATTAATCAATCAAGTATGATGATTAATTAGGACCTAGGGTTTAGGTTAGATCAGCTTGAAATTGATGAATTGCCTATTTGTTTTAGGACTTAGAATAATCAAGATTAGGTTTTCTTGATAAATGATTGAGATTAGGGGTCTAGGGTTTAGATGACCATTTTTAGGTCATTACAGTTTCAACCAGGGCCTTTTTTAAAATTTATTTGTGTGATGGAGAAATTTTGAGTAATTCAAGAATGGGTATGTGTGCAAGAGTTATTTGAAATTGATCAACCAAAATATAATTAGAAGATGACGATGATGAGGTTTGTTTGGTTGATGTTGGTAATTTTGAAGAATCGCCTTTCAGTGTCACTTTAGCTTGACCTCTCATTACCACATTAGTAGATTCATCTTGTTTCTTGTCTTTAATGATGATCAGATTAATGTATTGGTCCAACATGTTGATTTTATTGTAATGAGAATAAGTATGATTCACTTTATTTCCTTTAGTGTTGGACAATTCTCCTTTCTCATATTTGGGAAATGGTGTTTTAAATTTTGTATGATCCTCATTGGTTTTATGTCCATTGTGTTGGAAAGTGATGTTTTTGGTGTGATATGAGACACTTGAGAGTTTTAATTTATGGCAACACATCTGATATAATGATCAAGTTAAGTATAGTTTTAGAGATACAGTTCTAAAATTAAGTATAGAAATAAAAGTACAGAGTATAACAATATTGTTTTGGACAGCGAAGATCATATGTGTTTTTTGATGACTTCCAAGATTAAAGGAAGACACTATGGGATATGTATGACCTTGAGTTAAGTTTGCTTATGTTTTGGTGTTGATCACGGAGAGTTAGAGTGTTTTGAAGACATACCAAGACAGTAGAACAATGAAATAGAGAAGTTAAATAGATGTGGTGATTGAGGCAGCATGAGATGGAATCCAAACATGATAAGTTGGATTGTTATTGTGATTTACCTATACTTTGGTAGTGCAGGAGTGGAAACATTGTATTTACTTTTTGTATAAGTATTTATTCTATTTTCTATTGTATTTGAGAGCTGACTAAATGATGTAATACATACATACATATATATATGAAGAACATTTTGTAAAGTGAAGATATGTATCGAAAAGAGATATTAGAGATGAGTGATGGCAGATGCAAGATCAGAGGTCGACATATATTTTTTAAAGCTACAACTCAAACTATCTAAACATTGGAGAAGCATGTTTTTGTTCATTATTGAGAACACTTTTTAACACAAGTATTGGTTGTAAGAGTTGTAAGCTCGGTGTTCCCCTAACAGGGTGTTGTATACCTTTAACATGGTTGATATTCCTTTAACAAGGAAATGTACTATGTAATATAAAGCTCCTAACAGGTATAGGTCTCCTAACAGGGACATTATACTTTAGTGATTTCTTGTGGGTACCATCCCCACTGGGGTTTTCCCTTGGCCAACGTTTCCTCGACAATAAATTATGGTGTAATGAGTTGTGTATTATGTGCTTATGTTCTTTTCATTTTAGAAATCTTATGGTTTATTTGGAATTGGTTTAATTTTAATTTAAAGTGTTTTAATATTGATTCAGCCCCCTCTCAATATTACAAAAATCTTAACAATTGGTATTAGAGTTTTGATTAAGTAAAAATGGGTTTTACAAGGACTCGAAACCTTTACAAAGTAATAAAGTTCAACAGGTTTTACAAGGACCTGAAACCTAAAGAGTTAAAAATAGATAATCAAAAAAGAGAAAATACAACTGTGCCATAGCACCCAAAAAGGAAAGGAAACAGAAAATAAGAAACCGATCCAAAAATATCCCTCAGATACAACAATAAAAATAGGGACAACAAAAAAAACCCCAAAGGGATAGAGAAAAGGAAAGCTACATTCCCTACACAAGTTCCTTTGCTTTGATGATCATTATCTACATGTTGCTAACCAAACTCTTGAGCTCTATATTGTCTTTGTCCTCCTTAGGACTATTCTTCTTTGTGCTTTCTCTGGTACACGATCCCGAGCCAATACCCTCTTTGATCTCTCTACTCTCCTTCTCCTTATTATCCCTATCCATTTTATCCATCAAAATTTCAAAATTCTGGAAATACGCTTTGAATTATCAGAGTTGTTGGCCCTTGAAAAGAAAGTTTAAAAACTTCAGGGAGATCAAGATGGATTCTATAAGTTTGGAAGAAAACTTTGAAGAAACACTTGAAGACCTTTACAAAGAAAAAGAAGAGAATGGTGACTTGAGATTTAATTTAAGAAGAGGTGAGGGATTCATTAAGAAACTGAACGATTAGCTTGAACTTTCCAGAAGTTAGAGAGATGATCTTATGGTTCAGATAAAAGAGGATTCAGATAAGATAAAGCAACTTGAAAAATTGAAATGATGGCTAAAGAGATTCGACAAGAAAAGGATGCTAAAAAAAATTGAAAAATTTATGAAGGCTACTAATATTAGGATGGGACAAATGAAGACTGAACTTGACCATTACAAGAACAAGTATCTAGAATTGGAGAAATATAATCAAGTCATTAAAGGTGAACTTGTTGAGACAAAGAAACATATTGAAAGACTTCACATGAGTAGTGACTTGATCGATGAACAAAGAGATAGACAAAAACCTAAAGGAGATATGACTGGTTTTGGATTCAATGAAGCTGGATGCTCTAAGAATCAAGAAGAAAAATATGTTGCGAAGAGTGATGGACAAAAACCTACTCTCAAAGAACCTAAAGAATAGATCAGACCTTTCAGAGGTAGTAGTTTTGGATGTAACAATTTTGGACACATGAAGAGAGATTTCAGAGGTAATTCCCCTTTCAAACCATTTTCTGGTAATTTTTTTAATTTCCATACATATAGGCACAAGAAAGAAAAATGTAGGAAACCTGATCAGTCTAGATATAGACAAGATAACATCATAGGAGAATCAGCAGTTAAAAGAACATGTAACAAATGTAATAATCTTGGGAACATCACAAGGTATTGTAAGTTGTAGGTTAATCAAAATAAACCTCCTCCTATATGCTAGAAATGTAACAATCTAGGGCATATAGAAAACTTTTGCAGGTACAATAGATAAGACAACAAAAGAGTACCACCTCTTATGAATCTAAAGTTGAATGACAGTGATACTGGTAAGAGTCTAGTGCAGGGCACCAAAGTGATGTCCTTCATGTTCTTCCCTAGGATAGATTAAGATCCTTTGGGATCAGTTGATAAATGAGAAAATTATAATAAGCCTAGTGTAGGATCTTTTGGATCCTAGGTGCAATTGTAAACCAAGATGCCAAAGTGATAAAAAGGGAATAAATTTGTGTTTCTAGGTTTCTCACTAGGTATTAGGTCATTAGGACATTTTTTGAAGACATTTGTCACATTTCATAAGCCTAAGTGTGTAAAATTACCAAAAACTATGTTTGACAGCATTAACAACTTTTCAAAAGTTGCTCGGTATAGTTGAAAAGTTGAAAATTTAGTCCATAACAATTTTAATTATATTTATGACCATTGCAATTGGTATTTAAGCATTTTTGAAGCCCATTCATCGGTTGGAAATGATTGTACAAACTTTTGGAAGGGTAAACCAATAAGGAATTCTGTTATTTTGTAAATAGTTACTGTGTTTTCAAGTTTGTAGATTCTGTATGGATTGGTACAGGTGAAAATCCAATTGATTTTGTTTTCTTAGGGATCTATCTGATCTGTTCTTTTGGTTTAGAGTGATTTCTTTTGGTTTGGTGAGAGAATCATAATTTTAAGGTCACTGGTTCTGTAAACACTAGAAACTAGGGGTAATTTGGTTATGGAGCCCTAACCTTCTTTCCCACCATGGAAAAAGCATGGACCTTTGGGAAATGAAACTTAAGGGAGTCATCTTAGTGATTCTAGAAGAATAGAAACAAAGGACTCCATTGGAAGGGTTTTCCACCTAGCCCTGGGTCAAATATCTCTATGTATTTGACCATGAAAGTAGGAGAAAGATTGGATAACTAGTCTCAGAGATTGAAGAGAATTTTTGAATGGTTGGGATTGACCATTTATAGGACATGGAAGAGTCCTAAGGGGTTGACTTGGTTTCATGCACCCATTTTCAAATAGTTTCTTTGTTATCCAAGCCTGGTCTGGCCAATTAGGCCTGTGGATAGAGTGATAATTTGATATTGTAGGAGAAAAGTAATAAATCCATCTCTTGAAGTTTGTAATAAGGGGATAAAGGGTATCATAAAAGGTAATGAGATAGTCAAGTCCTTTGGATAATTTGAGATTTATCCACCAAAAATAGTGTAGAAAAGGCTACATGGCTCACTGTCCTATTTTGAGTAGGATAGGCTGTGGATGTTTAGGAACTCTAAAAGTGAGGGATTCCTAGTGTATTATGTCAGAATAAGACCTTCCCACCATTAATTTTAATTCACATATATTTGGGGTAGAAATCCTTCATTTTGTCCATTTGAGGGAAATGATCCCTAAAGACCAAATTGGATCCAAGTAGTGAGAAGTCCCTAGGAGTTAGGGAGAGTTATGGCATAGTAAAACCACTTAAGAGAGGAGGTATAGACCCTCTAGAAGTTTTTGGATCAAGGAGAATGCTTAAGGTATGGATTTGAGGTGCTTCTAGTCAAAGAAGACTCATCTAGGTTTTGTGGTTGCTTTCTCTGCATCAAGTGGTATCAGAGCCACTAAGAACCTAATTGGAAAGAAGAAGTGAAGACAAGATGTCTTAAAATGAGAATGGAGAGAGGGAGATCCCTCTACGAATAACCAATTTTGAGTTGGCCAAATTGGTCAAGGAACAAATGGAAAAAAGAAAGGTAGTGATAGAAGAGAATACAGCCATAAAGTGAGATTTGGATAAACTGAGAGGGCAAGTAGACAGAGGAGTACAAGAAGACTCTAAAGAAGAAGAAGAAGAAGAAGAAGGAGATGAAGAGCCTCTACTAGATAGAGAAGCACTTCCTGTAGATTAGAGAGCCATGTTGGAATCCCTTGAGAAGTTAGGGAGAAAAGACACCAAGGCTGACCTCCCTGTGTTTTGTGGAAAATTAAATCCACAAGAATGTGTGGATTGGATTCAAGCCCTAGACAATCACTTTGAATGTGATAGGGTACATATGAGCCAAAAGGTGAGAATTGAAAAGTCAAAAATGAAGGCCTCGACCCTTAGTTGGTGGAACTTCCTTTATAATGAGAGACTTGATGAAGGGGAGGAACAAATAGCCACCTAGAGGAGAATGAAGATAGAGATAAAGAAGTAATTCATACCTGAAGACTATGAAATCCTAATGCATTAGAAGTTACAAGGTCTAAGGAAAAAGGACTTAGATGTGAGTGCATGTACTAAGGAGTTTTGCAAACTCACTTTAAGAGCCAAAGTTCATGAGAATGAGAAGTAGAAGTTGGCTAGGTACTTGAATGGGCTCAAGTACTGCATAAGAGATGAGTTGGCTTTGTTCAACCCCAAGACAGTGCATCTATGCTATCAGATGGAACTAAAGATAGAGCATAAACAAAGGAGGAAGAGTGACTCCCAAAATAGAGGGATAGGTGGAAATTTCAGAGGTAGAGGAAGGTTTTGTGGTAGAGAACCATCTAGAAAATGTTTTGGAGAAACCAGTGGTCAACAAAAATAGGAAGGAGAGACAAATCCTAGTGGAGGATTTAGAGGAAGGAGACCCAATGGTAGAGGAATATTTGGAGTAATAACACTAGAAGTATTCACTGGCAGATGTTTCACTTGCAATCAGATAGGACACCACTCCTCTAGATGTCTAGAGAAGAATTGAGGGAATAATGAAGGGAGAGAAAGGAGAGTCCACCTTGCTCAAGAAGAAGACACATAGAATGTACAAGAGACAAGAGGGAATGTTGATCCAGAAGAAGGAGAATGCTTGATGTTAAAAAGGACTCTATTGAATACAGCTGTAGACAAAGAACCACCTCATAGAAAGACTCCCTTTAGGAAAACATGCAAGGTGAAAGGTAAAGTGTGTAAGGTAATAGTATATTATGGCTCAATAGATAATCTTGCATCCATAGAAATGGTTATAAATCTTTTTTTGAAGAATTTACCTCACCCTAACCCCTATAAGGTCTCATGGTTAAACAAAGAGCAATAATATATTTTAAATGAACAAGTTTATGCGGAGTTTCAAGTAGGAGACTACAAGGAAAATATTTTGTGTGATGTTGTAGAGATGGATACCTACCACCTATTATTAGGAAGGACTTGGAAATATGATGTGAACTTAAGAAATGATGGGAGAAGCTATAGTTATGTTCTTACTAAGGATGGAAGGGAGTATACAATGAGACCCTTACGAGATGATGTGAAAGAAACACACCAAGTGACTAGTGTGTTAGTTTTAGGGAAAAGGAGTTTTTGAAGAGCCTTAAATGAAGGGATACCCCTTGTTTTTCCATTGTGATAAAACCAAGAAGAGAAGAAAATAAAGTAGTAAGAGAAAAGGAACAAGAGAGGAAAATAGGACCCAAGGAAGTACAAAGTTTGTTAAAGATGTACAAGGAGATCATTGTAGACAGCACCACAGATACACTTTCACCAATCAGAGATGTAATTCATTATATTGATCTAATACTAGGGTCCACATTGCCTAATAAGGCTGCATATAAATTAACACCAGATTAGAATGAGGAGTTATCTAGAGAGGTTGAAGAATTTTTCAAGAAAGAATTCATTAGAAGGAGCATCAGTCCTTGTGTAGTCCCTGCACTATTGGATCCAGAGAAAGAGGGTACATGGAGATTATGTACTGACTCTAGAGCCATAAAAAAAAAATCACTATTAGATATAGATTCCCTATGCCTAGAATGGAGGACTTAATGGATTTCCTAGAAGGGGATATACATTACTCCAAGTTGGATTTGAAAAGTGGGTACCATCAGATCTAGATTAGACAGAGGGATGAATGGAAGACTACATTCAAGACCAATGAAGGTATCTATGAAAGGTTGGTGATGCCCTTTATCCTCTCATATGCTCCAAGCACATTCATGAGGCTCATGAATGAAATATTGAACACTTTTATTAATCATTTTGTGGCTGTATATCTAGATGACATATTGATTTTTAGTAAGAGTAGAGAAGAACATCTAACCCACTTGGAGTTGGTTTTGGAAAGGCTTAAAGAAGAAAAGCTAAAGGTCAATTTGGATAAATGTGTCTTCTTGTAGGAAGAGTTTGTATTCCTTGGATTTGTCATCTCAAGGGGAAATCTCAAAATGGATCCAGAGAAGGTGGAAGCCATACTCAATTGGCCCACACCAAGGACCGCTAGTGAGGTAAAAGGTTTTCATGGACTAGTCAGTTTTTATAGAAAATTCATTAGGGATTTTATAAATGTTTGTGCCCCTATGATTGACATAATCAAGGGTAGAAGAAAGAGTAATTTTGTATGGACAAATGAAGTAGATAAATATTTTGATTTCTTGAAAAGGAGGGTAGCAAAAGATCCCATATTAGTTTTTCTTGATTTTAAGAAAATATTCACAATAGAATGTGATGCCAGTAATAGGGCCATAGGGGGGGTCCTAAGTCAAGAAGGAAAACTAGTAGCCTTCTTTAGTCAGAAGTTGAATGAGGAAAAACAAAGGTACTCAACCTATGACTTGGAAATGTATGCAATGGTTCGGTCTTTAAGAAAATGGAGGCATTATTTTTTGCCTAAGGAGTGCATAGTTTATACTGATAATCATTCTTTGATATTTTTGATTAGAAAAGACAGACTCAGCCACAAACACATCAAGTGGATGGAATACATCCACAAATACAATTTCCCCATTAAACACAAGAAGGGTATAACCAGTAAGGTTACAGATGCCCTTAGTAGAAGGAATATGATCATTCAAGAAGTCAGATTGGAAAGTGTCAGAATCTATTCCATGAAGGGGATGTATGAATAGGATGAAGACTTTTCAGAGCCATACCAAGTATGTAAGGATATGAGTGACAGATATTACAGTGATTTTGTAGACTACATGTTGTAGGAGGAGTTACTTTTCAGAGGAAGTCAACTTTGTATCCCAAGAAGATCCATGAGAGAGAACATCATAAGGGAGAAGCATTGTGGAGGCTTAGGAGGTCACTTTGGATTGGGAAAAACTTTGGAGCTAGTAAGAAGGTTCTATTTTTGGCCCAAAATGCACATTCCAATGAATCCTTGGGACTCCATCAGCATGGACTTTGTATTGGGCCTACCAAGAACCAAACAGGGATATGATAGTATCTATGTGGCAGTGCGTAGGTTTTCCAAAATGGCCCATTTCCTACCTTGCAAAACAACCCATGATGCCTCTCATATAGAAGAGATATTCTTCAAGCAAGTAGTGAGGTTGCATGGATTACCAATGACCGTAGTCTCTGACATGGATTCAAAATTCCTTGGACATTTTTGGAGGACACTGTGGAAAATATTAGGGACAAATATGTCATACTCATCGACATATCATCCTAAAACAAATGGCCAAATGGAGGTCATAAGAAGCTCACTTGGGGACCTATTGAGATTTCTAACAAAGGACCATGGAGCCACATGAGATGCAGTAATAAAACAAGCATAATTTGCCTATAATGACTCAATGAATAGGAGCACTGGTCATAGCCCATTCCAACTAGTATATGGGACACACCCTAGAGGTGTAATGGAGTTAAGAAACATTAGTAGTATGGAAAGAAGGAGTGCACAAGAAGAAGACTTTGTAGATGTTATGAAGGAACTTCACCAAGAAGTTAGGAGAAGACTTGAACAAACTTCAGGGAAACACAAAGAGATAGCATATAAAAGAAGAAGAGATGTGCAGTATAAGGTAAGCGACATGGTAATGATCTACCTCTGAGAAGAGAGACTTCCTAAAAGAAAGTATACCAAATTGATAATGAAGAAGATGGGACCCTTGAAGATATTGCAGAAAAGTGGCAACAATGCCTATAAAATTGATTTACCTCTAGACATTGGATTGTCTAACACCTTCAATGTATATGATATTTATGCCTATAAAGGTTCTAATGTCTATGATGCAGGTCTAGAAGGAACACAAGAAGCTCCAGTACTTCAACAACTTCCTCACCCAAATCATAATAAAGTTTAAGACCTCTTGGACACAAGGGTCAGTAAACAAACCAGGAGGAGGGCATATCATGAGTACTTAATCAAGTGGAAGGACAAGCCATTGGAAGATGCTACATGGCTAACAAAGAAGGACATTGAGGAGATGAGCCTCCAAATTGAAGACATTAAAACTCAAGGGACTTGATTTTTGGTGGCCTAAGGTGTATGGTGTAGGGCACCAAAGCTATGTCCTTCATTTTCAACCCTAGGATAGATTAGGATCCTTTTAGATTAGTTGATAAATGAGAAAATGTAATAAGCCTAGTGTAAGATCTTTTGGATCCTAGGTGCAATTATAAACCAAGATACCAACATGATTAAATAGGAATAAAGTTGTGTTTTCAAGCTTTATCACTAGGTATTAGGTCATTAGGACATGTTTTGAAGCCATTTGCGGCATTTCATAAGCCTAAGTGTGAAAAATTGTCCAAAAAGTTGTTTGACAACATTGACAACTTTTCAAAAGTTGCTTAGTATAGTTGAAAAGTTGCAACTTTGATCCATAACAATTTGAATTAAATTTATGATCATTGAAAATGGTATTTAATAATTTTTGAAGCCCATTCATGGGTTTTCAATGATTGTATAGACTTTTGGAAGGGTAAACCAATAAGGAATTCTATTATTTTGTAAATAGTTACTGTGTTTTCAAATTTGTAGATTTTGTATCGATTGGGACGGATGAAAATCCAATTGATTTTGTTTTCTTATGGATCTATCTGATCTTTTCTTTTGTTTTGGAGTGATTTGGTTTGGTTTGGTGAGAGGACCATAATTTGCAAGGTCACTAGTTCTGTAAACCCCAGAAACTGAGGGTAATTTGGTTATGGAGCCCTAACTTTCTTTCCCACTATGGAAAAATCATGAGCCTTTGGGAAATGAAAGTTAGGGGAGTGATCTTAGTGATTTCAGAAGCACATAAGTAGAGGACTTTCTTGGATGGGTTAGCCACCCAGCCCTATGTCAAATATCTCTATGTATTTGACCATAAAAGTAGGAGAAAGAGTGGATAACTATGTTAGTAATAAATGAGAGCGGAGGGGGGGGGGTGAATTAGTGGCCTCAGAAATTTATCAAATTTAAAATTTAATCCACCAATCAATACTTCTCAAATTATTAAGTCCCAACAATATGCATTCCTTTGAAATACTTGAAACAAATAACTGTTTGTCAGTTTACCTTGTCTGTCCTTATTCTCCTTGATTACCGATAAGTAGTAAACTGTATTTACTGATACTTAGTAAATATGCAGAGTATACCAGTCAATCCATAAATGCATATGTAGAATGTAAAACAATAAAGTAATAAACAATACACACATAACACAAGGATTTTAACGTGGAAACCTTGTTAAGGGAAAAACCACTGGGACCGGTACCCCAAATTTTCACTCTTCTGAAGTAAGCCCTGTTAGGAGCCAACCCTGTTAAAGGTTACAAACACACTGTTAAGTGCAACCTTGTTAGAGGATTTTCAATACATATTTTGTCACTTAGTATCTGTCATCTATGCTACCATCCTTGAATCAGTCTCATGACTATCAATAGGCTTTATGCAAATCTTACTACCATCCTTGAATCAACCTCCTTCTTAGACTATCAATAGGCTTTAGGTAAGACCGGTGCTACTA
>MU223964.1:755801-778944 GCA_018584345.1 Thuja plicata | reverse complement strand
TATATATATATATATATATATATATATATATATATGAAGAAAATTTTGTAAAGAGAAGATATATATGAAAAAAGATATTAGAGAAGGCTGATGGAAAATGCAAGATCAAAGGTTGACAGATATTGTTAAGAGCTAAAAATAGAACTATCAAAGCATTGGAGATTCTTTTTTTTGTTCATTACTGAGAACAATTTGTAATACAAGTACTGGATGTAAGAGCTGTAAGCTCAGTGTATCCCTAATAGGGTGTTCTATATCTTTAACAGAGTTGATATTCCTTTAACAAGGAAATGTACTATGTAATATTAAGCTCCTAACAAGGCTAGGTATCCTAACAGGGACATTATACATTAGTGCATGCTTGTGGGTACCATCCCCATTGGGTTTTTGCATTGGCCAAGGTTTCCTCGACAAAAAATTATGGTGTAATGAATTGTGTGTTATTTTCTTATGTTCTTTTCATTTCAGAAATCTTATAGTTTATTTGGAATTGATTTAAGTTTAATTTAAAGAGCAGTAATATTGATTCCCCTCTCTTAGTATTACTTAATCCTAACACATCCAGAGTAAATAATTCATTATTAATCAATTATTGAAATAATTTTTTAAGATTCATGCACTCATTTGTCTTTTGGCCTTTGTTCTAATGATATTTTCCATAGTAAGCATGATGCAAAGAGTCTAGAGTTCTAGTGTTTCCTTACTCCAATTTGTTAACCACTTCCCCAAACCATCCAATGGTCTAAAAATATATGTTCTCTTCACCAATATTGTCCTCCTATACCCTCCTAATCAAATTTCCTCCTAGGTATAGTTGAGTTGATGAAGCAACAAAACACAAACAACTTCAACTAGTCCATCAATTACCTTGTTTCCTCACTAGATCTTCCTCTAGAACCCTAAACCCTTGCATAGGATCTTCCCACAAACCTCTCAAGATCTAGTCTATATTCAAAGGACCTTAAATTTAAATTATAGGTGTTCAAAACACATCTGGTCACTCTATTCACCTCTATATTGTCACAATTTCAAGATAGGCCTAATTAGGTCTAATTCTAGTAGGTCTATTTTCACAATTTTTAGGCCAGTGCTCCAAATTATTCGAAACAACACTATGGAAGACCATATTAATCTGAAATCTATCAACTAGAACTTCAAGAAAAAATTTATAGTTCTCCAAGACATCCACAACCCTAATTTCTTCTAGGCCCTAGTTTTTAGCCTATCTTTAGGCCTCTGGACCAGTTAGTGCAAATTGTCTTCAATTTGTCTTAAAACTTCACACCACCTTCTCTAACATTTTTATAATTCAAGGAGACACATTAGGGCTTCTATATATTCCTCTAAGTTGTCCATACAAGATCATGGGTGTACTACTTCAATTCCATCCTCGCCCTATCCTGGCTCACCTATTCCAAGTAGTCAGCCTAGGGCATCACTCCAAGCCTAGGAGCTCCATTGAAAGAACAAAAATGAAAACATAAACACTATATACAGACCCTAACCTATCATTTCCAAAGTTTTCATACATTTTAAACCATGGATGCTTAGGTTAGAGTCATTTTTGTTCCTGCAACTCTGCAAATGGGAATTGCAGACACACTCACCTAAAACTAAATGTAACTTTACAAAACCTTAACTTTAAATAAAAATAGTATATGGAAAAGAAAGATAACACAAATCTCTACATTCCCATGGAGTCATATTGCACAATCTAATCTGTACATAGCCAAACAAGGATGCAGAAACACTATAAATTGTGAGAAATCTCATAAAATCATTCATACAGAATGCTCACACATGTGGTCTATAACTAAAACTCCATTAGCCTTCCAAAATTTTCAATCCATGCTCAAATACCCAAATATGGTTGGTTACAACCATCCATTTCCTCATTCAACAACTTTTTGCAAAAGTTGGTAGCAACTTTTGAGCATTTCTTGCTCTTTGATCAAATTGGTCAACTCGATGCATGTTGACCCATCCTAGGACCCTAGAAGAAACCATATCCCCTAATTGCTCCAAATTTGCAACTTTTACCACTTTAGACCAAAGTGACAACATTTTCACCGAGGAGCAACTTTTTCTCTTACAGACATGAATGAACAAGTTTGGATCCAACACTTATGGATCTTATTAAAAACATAACAAAGACCCCTAAAACAACCCTAAACACACACTTCAAACCAAAATGGGAGGTGCTCTACACCATACTCCCTTGGGACAAAGAACCCAAGTCCTTTGAGTTAGGAGGTCTTCAAGGGTGACTTCATGCTTCAGAATATCTAATTAAGTCATCCAAGTGGACTCGGAATCAAGTATCCCTTACCACATCAAAAGATACTCCTTGTAAGTACCTTTCCTAGTCTTCTTTATCACCTTGGAGTCCATTACACTGTACAACTGTAGAGGTTGAGGGGTAGGTAAATCTTTGACCCAATATTCTTCCCCTAGATGTGAAAGAGGTTTTTGATGAGTGTCTGAGGGTAGACCCTTGTAGGGGTATAGGTCACACACATTGAAAGTGGGTGAGATTCCCAAATTAGGAGGAAACTCAACCTCATATGAATTCCTACCATATTTGTGCAAGATATTTAATGGTCCTATCTTCTTCATCAGTAGCTTAGTTGGCTTACCCTTAGGAAATATTTCCTTCCTAAGGTAAGAAAACACCAGATCCACCACCTTGAATTGCAAATCCCTCCTTTCCTTACATGTCTTGGATTTGTATGTTTCAACTTGTTTTTGTAAAGTCTTCTTGACTTGATTATGTAGCTCTTTCATCTTCTCTGCAAAGGATTCTCCTTGTTCACTCCTTTTCTCCTATAAAATGAGATCCCTCAACTCCAAGATCCCTCTAGGATTAGCCCCATGAACTATCTCAAATGGGATTTTACCAGTACTCCTATTAATGGAGTCATTATAGGCATATTATGTCTATCGTATAATGTGATCCCATGACTGTCCATGCTACTTATTCAAGCATCTCAATTGTTTTCCTAAAGACCTATTGACTACCTCAGTTTTCCCATCTGACAAAGGGTGATAGGCTGAAGAGAAAGACAAGTTTGTCCCTAACATCTTCCAGAGAGTCCTCCAAAAATGACCCACAAAGTTACTATCCCTATCACTTACTATGTTTAATGTCCATCCATGGATTATCACTATGTCTCTGAAGAATAGACTTGTAATATGTGAAGAATAATTTGTTTGTCTGCAAGGAATTAAGTGTGCCATTTGGCTAAACCTGTCCACCACTATAAACACATTGTCATGTCCCCTTGGTTTCATACGAAATTCCCAAAAGAAATTCCATACTCAAGCACTCCCAAGGTCTCTAAGGTATGGATAGAGGTTGATACAATATAGTGTTTCTACTTTTTCCTTTGACTCTCTCACATATTTGACATTGCTCCACAAAATTCCTAACATATGACTATTGTTTAGGCCAATAGTAATGCATATTCACTTTCTCAAGTGTCTTGTCCACTCCAAAGTGGCCTCCCAAGCTTCCTTGGTGTTTCTCCTTGATTATGTTCTCCCTCATTGAGAATTGAGGTATGCACATCAAATGTCCCTTGAACAATAGTCCTTCCTGCAACATATATTCAGTAAATTCTACCTTGAAACCCTATTGGAACTTCTCACATGCCTCATAAACATCTTTAAAATCTCTATCTTCTTTTTAGAGATCTTTCAAGTCACTCATGCATACACTCTGCAACTATATCTCTTGAATAGCTAGTACCTCTTCTACTTAGAGCATTTGCAACTTTGTTGCTAACACCTTTCTTGTGTTTTATGAAAAAGGTATATTCTTGCAAATCTTCTACCCATTTTAGGTGCCTTGCATTCAAATTCTCTTGCCCATTCAAGAAGCTAAGGGCATGATTATCTGTATAGACCACAAATTCCCTTGGTAGGAGATAATGTATCCACTTTTTGAGTGGTTTCACCATTATATACAACTCCAAATAATAGGTGGAGTACATTTGTTTGGCCTCATTCAACTTCTCTGAGAAGAATGCCATAGGATGTCCCTCTTGACTTAAAACTGCTCCAATGGCTAGCTTAGTAGCATCACATTCCACCATAAATAACTGATTGAATTTGGGGAACCTAAGTGTAGTTATTTCATCTATCCTTTTCTTCAACATTTCAAAACCTTGATCTGCTACTATTGTCCACTTGAACTGACATTTGACTCCTTCTTTTATAGTGTTTAGGATAGGTGCACATACATGGCTAAAGTTCCTCACAAACTTCCTAGAGTAGGAGGCTAATCCATGAAAACATCTAACATCTCATATGTATCTAGGTGTTGGTCATTCCAATATAGACTTGACCTTATCAACTTCCATCTTCATACATCCCTTAGTGTAGATGTCCAAAAATACTTATATAATTATTAATATTATTTTCCCTCTTATTCCTCTAACTATTTAATTTAATCAATTAAATAGTTTCATTTACTAGTATTTCTCAATAGCTTAAATATTGTTCTAATGTATTTCATTTAAATACATTTGTCTCATGAAATTCCCTTTTTAATAAATTTACATTTATTAAATCCTCCATATTCCTAATTCTTCTAAACCATGATTTATTCAAATTCAATTTGAATTATAAACTAAACCCTAGCTAGGAACCTATTAACCCAACCTAGAGACCAACCCTAAGCCTACCCTATTCCTACCCTACTCCCATCACCTCATTTCCTAAGAATATTTCCCCACCTAACTATCCTCTGATCATGCTTAAAGGGTGATTCCTAACCTTTTTAAGGCTAATGGAATGCTCACCCACAAGGGGAAATACTCTCCAAAATGGGCACCCATTCCTCTTAAAATCTTCTTACAACTTTATCTCCCACTTGGAAATGTTGAGCCACTCAACATTTAATGCCAAATTTGACTCAAAATTGGCCATCCCGTAAAGCCTATGTATCCCTTATGTGGCTCTTATGTGGATGCCACATAGATGCCACATCATCCAAGCCCTCTTCTTCTCCTCCTCCAAAACTCTATAAATAGAGTCCTTCCCCTCTTCATTTTTCATCTCTCATTTTTGCATTGTTACTATGCTAACATAGCTCTAGATTTCATGTTATCATATGCTCTTAGTTTCATGTTTGAATCATATAGATATCACATTCTAGGATTCAATTTGGTTAAAATGAATCATAGTTGAATCATAGTTGTTACTTTGCATCTTTCATAGCTTCAATCTTGCATAGTTAGTATATCATCTTCATAAACTTAGAATATCATATTGTGAAGAATTTGAGACTAGTTCCTTATACTAGTTCTTGAATTCTTTCATTATTTGGAATCTTGCATTTACATTGGGGACCAATGCATTTTGTGTGTTTAAGAGAGCACACCCACATTTAATCTAAAAGAAAAAATCAAATAAGTAAAATAGGGTGCAATCTACTTGTTTTAGTTCTATCTGATGTTATGATGTTGTGTTTGTTGGTTTCTTTGTTCATTTCATGAATCATGTGTGCTAACCCACTAATTTCTCATGTTTGAGCTTGCTCCCAATAGATTGAAGATTTCACCATACTATATTATGGCATGCCCGATGGGACCCACGTCCCTAAAATTTTCTAAATTCTTGTCTGTCTTTCTTCAAATTTTTCCTAGCATGCAGATCAGCGTCTACATTTTATGTAGAGGCGTCTTCGCAAATGTCAGTTCTCTGTGAACCACCGTTCGGCGTCTTCGCAGAACTAGCGTCTGTGACCTGAATTGGCGTCTCCACCTAGCCTTGTTAATTTTGAGATTTTTCTAAAACATTAGCTGTTATTTATCAAGATTTTTGGTTTTCCGACTTCTTTTTAATATTTTAGCTTTATATTTTTTAGCAGAGATCAATCTAACAAGAAGTCTGCCTTGAGATCAGATTAAAGACTAAAAAGAAGAAAAAATAAACTTTGTTTGCTGTCTCTTGCTATCTTTTTGTGCTTGCAAGTACATCGACATCTACGTAAATGTTGGTTCATGAACCAGCGTCTGTAATTCAAAAACTGACATTTTCGCTTAACCAATGTCTGTGATTCATAAATTGGCGTCTCTGACTAGTATATCCATTTTTTGGTTTTCTGTATTTTCTGGTCTATTTTTATGCATTCTATTATTTTTAAGCTATAACACAGGACCAACATCTATTCCCTGAACCAACATTTGCTCTCTGTCAAATTGTTTTGATCATTTGATAACAATTGTCTAGTGGTTTTTTGTATTTTCAACGCTTGCCAAAGGATTAAATTGAAACTACTGATCAGTTGTTTTGCAGCACTGCTTGTCAAAGACACAACTTCAAAACTACTCATGTTTGTCTTGCAGATTTCTTCACATCAAAATTGACCAAACGATCATGTTTGTGTTAATCTTTTTTAGGCACATAGACTAATTAGTTAGGTTTTTTTGTCTAATCCTAAGTAAGTGTTAGGGGATTATGCTCTCTTCCCTTTTGGGAAGATCAAAAACCTAGACACACTTACTTTGTGTTAAACAATTGAATCTTTTGGGGAAAGAACAAAGCTTGTCTTGCATGCTTTTGGAGAAAATGATACTAGATAGGAGAGTATGCTCTTTTCCCCTTGAGGGAGAATCATAAATCTAGACTCCTTTTTTTTGCCAATCCATTTTACTTTGAATCCTTTAGATGGGCCTGTCGGTTGAGGGAAAAATATCCTAGGAATGACGCACATGAGAACAAGGTGTAAGCCACACCACTCTAACTCATGTTAATCAAATTTACTCCTTGGGGTTAAAGCCTTGGGAGTCGGTTGGAATTTGAGCTTATTCTTGGCTCTCATCTAACTTAAGTGCAGCCTCACAGTCTCAATCACGTTTACGTGACCACTTTTTCTAAGACACTCTATGGGGCTATACGCCTAAATCGTGCTTGTGCAAACATAGAGGATACAATCAAATGGAGAACCTTACTAAACACTCTAGGCTTAGAAGCTACTCGAAACACCCCCAAAAGGTGATAATGCCTGTGTAAGGAAGATAGTAACTTCCCCAGGATCACTCGTACATTTGCGCTACCCTGAGCATTTAGACTGGATAATACGATGTCATGACTAGAGCCACTGTGTGCTTACTGATGGCCATATTCTGATTATCTCTTGTGTGTGTGCCTAAGCTTATGAGAAAGTATTTTCATGATATACCAATTCCTTAGGTAGATTTGTGCTTGACGTGCTTGAAAAACATTTGCAAAATCCAAAACACAAACGGAATACCCAACATTCAAATTTTTCATGTGCTTGTATCCTTCAAGGTTGCTTTGTCCCTTGTTGGATTGTTTTCAGACACATGCTTGTTCTTTTCTGGTTTGACTATGCTGAAATTGGTTCTTGCCATGGAACAAATCTATTGAAAATCAAAACGAGATCAAACTTTTGCCAAATTATCAAGATAATGTCCCTTTGCATAGATTACCTTGGGCTCTAATTTTTAGATTTTCGTCTTTTATGAGATATGTCCTGAAACCTCGAACTATTCATCCAAGATCAGATCTATTTATAGAACATGACCAATTCCAAGAAGCATAAGAAGGTAAAAACTTTGTTACCACCTGTGCAAAGAGAACAAAAAAACACAACCTGAGAGGCTACCAAGTACCAACACATCATTGATTCCATCAAACAAGAGATTCATAAATGGGAAGAATTTGAAAAAGTAATCTACAACAACAAGGTTGCTTTTTTCATGGGAAAATATCGTCTAAACTCTTCTTTTGTTGGATTTGAGCAATATGACTAGTCGGTTTACCACGACAAATAAAAATTCCTCCTCTTCTTAAGCTCATTTAGCTTGCATTTTAGGACATCCCTTAAGTTGTCATCTTTAGAAACACACCACAAACACATCCTAGCATAATCTTGCATTAATCCAAATTAATCCTATTAAGCCTAGCATGATCCTAATCATCATACAAAGTATCCTTGATCACATCCCTCACTTGATATTGCATCCCCTTTTGAGTTGCTAAAAACCTACATCTTAATCAAATCCCATCCTTGAATGTCCTTAAACTAAGCATTGTTTAGGATAATCCCCTTTGCCTTTGCAACCTCATTACCTTGATCAAAATGTTGGTTCACATTGACAAAGAATCTTATCTGCTGAAGACCACAAGTCTGTCTTAGGTAGACAATCACATCCACTTGATCTTACATTAGGGAAAGAAACCCTTAATCCTTGCATACATCAAGTTATCCTTAATCCGTAGGAGTATATCCATCATCCTAGATGCATCTTAGTCCTAGCACCATCATCCTTAGCTTCCTAGGCACATCCTTGCATTACATATTACATCTCATATACCCATAAGGTAGTCATTTCATGCCACCTATCACACGAGCCACTAAGAAGAGGAAGAACATGGATCCTAATCTTGCCACTAGCTCATCTAATCCTACGACCGACAACACTAACATCATGGTTACTTATGTGCCTCAGCACAATGATCAAATTAAACACATCTGGGTAGATACTAATGAGACACCTACCATGAGTACCATAGAAACATTTATCAATCATCAAGGACACATCCAAATGGTGAACACCATGAGTGGACGTAACAACAATCAAGTACTTTTGGACATTCAGCAGTAAGGACTTCAACTCCCACCTTGGATTATACCCATAGTTGTCACATGACCTATGGAACTTCCAAGGGAATGTCCTCATCCCACTAGAAACAAATTTTTTGATCCACTCCAATGAGCCCTACAGGTGGGAACTCTTATCGCACAAGTAGTCCAACCTTCCATCCCACCTTCCATCATGCACACGATACCTTCATCTACCTCAAGAGCCCTACCTCTTGATCCAACATCAATAGTATAGGTAATATGCCCATCGCTACGCAAGCACCTCCTCAATTCACAACTGCTCCACTTTTGCAAACATTCCCAACATTTGTGGTACAATTTCCACCACCACCAGTTAGCACACACCAAACCACCATTCCACCCATCCCTACTCAGCCCACTCAAAGTGAAACAACCAGTTCATAGAATCAAAGCACCCAAGTCTCCATGCCTATTCAGCCTTTCTTCACCATAGGCATGCCACCTACCAATGCCTATAACCAACCCTTGTTTACACAAGGGTCCACTTTCCCCACTCCACTAGCAACTCAACCGCAACGTGTGCCAACACTTTTTCTGCAAATGAAAACCAATCCAAATCCTCCCATGCAACAACCATCTACCAATCCCTTCGTCATACCCCAAATAACAATCCAACAACAACAACAACAACCTATCTCACAGCAGCAACCTATCGAAAAGCAAAAACCTATCCAGCAACAACAACAACAACCTATCCAACAACAACAACAACCTATCAAGCAGTAGCAACATCCTATCCAACAACAACAACAACCTATTCAACACCAACAATCCATCCAACAACCATCCAAACAACAACAATCGCAATAGAAAATTACCAACCCATTCACATACCAAGCGCAACAACAACAAATCAACCCCTTCACAACTGCACAGTCCACCCTCCAATTTGCTCAACTGTCGCAACCACAAATGTAGGGGGAAAATCCCTTCATGGCACAACCACTGCAACATTTTTCTAATCCTTTCATCTAACCCGTGTAGCAATAGAAAACTCATTCTGGAAACTACCTAGCCATGCCATCTTCCACTACATAACAAACCATGCCACCTCCACAGCAATTCAATGTTCCCACTAGGGCATTCCACTACAAAACACCTATCCTCCACCCTATACAAGTGTGCAATAGGCTTATCCCACTTATCCAATGCCTTAGCAAATACAAGCATACTTCTAGCAATTGTAACAACCTTATCAGGCACCAACACCTCCTCCACTGCAATATTCCCCTCAACCACAACTTCCACCACAACAGCCTATATATGTTGATCAGCAACCATCATATCAAACACCACAATATCCCCCACAAAATCCCCCATATTCACCATTTGATCCATACCAGGTTCAAGGAACCCATGCAATCATGTTAATAATCCCCCCCATAAATCAACCATGAATGGGAAGAAATGAAGAATGCTCTCAAGGAGCTAAAAGCAAGTACCGAGCCTAAGACATTCAAGTTTGAAGAAGTGTGCCCTTATCCATTTGATCGATCTATTACTAAAATACCCTTCCCCAAACACTTTGAGAAACCCAAGTTTTATAAATATCAGGGGAAGGGAGATCCTGTGAGCCACGTGAAATAATTCTACATGGCATGTCAAGAAGTGGCCTATAGTGATAATTTCCTTATGAGACTATTTCCCAAGAGCCTAGGAGGAACCGCTCTTGAGTGGTTCTAAAAAATCCCCTACGACACAATCTCCACTTTCACTAAACTATCTAAAAAGTTTGTGGCCCAATACGCACATAACATCGAAAATAAACTCTCACTCCTTGACCTATGAAATTCCAAACAAAACTACAAGGTTGTCCTATCAACCCCCTGAGCAACATCTTATCAAAATCTTCATTAACAACCTCCATCCTAAACTCGCCTATCACATGTGCATGAATTGAATAAAAACTTATCATGACATCTAAATCAAAGGCATGGATCTTGAACAAGGTCTCGTAGAAGATGGTGCCATCAAGAACTAAAAGGAATCCCAACTTGACAAGCATAACAATGATCGATCATGGTACTCGAACAAGAACAAGAATGTAGTAACTGATGGAGCCACTGACACCAAAAACATTCAGGTTGTGGTGGCTAGTCCTAATGCACCTACCCAAACTTATTAGCAAGCACCACCAGTGTACCCTCAACCTCCTCCCATGTATCAATAACCCAATCCCATGTATCCCCAACCGACTTACCATCAAAACATGCACCCTCAAGGCACAACTATCTATCCCCCTCTGGGAACATCATATTAACACAACTACCAAGGTCCTATGAATCAGACAAATGCTATATTAGTCCCACATGGACAACAAAGGCCTCACACTCTAAATACACCACAACACATGTTTACCCCTTTGGGTAAATCCATAGGTGTAATCTTCCACAAGCTGGTCCAAGCTAACCAAGTTGTGTACCCAAAAATGAATCCATTTGATGACTCAACACCTAAGCCAACCTGGTATAAAGACAATGAGTACTATGAATACCACCATGTTAAGGGACACATCACTCTCAAATGCATGAAGCTAAAACACTATATTCAAGATCTCATCGACCGTAAAGAGATCAAAGTGGACTCACCTACTCAACCATCACCAAACACAGGCCTTAAAATCTATCAAAATGTCTTCCCTAAACACACTTCAGGTATAGGCCCAGGCAATCCTACTTAGTCCTTTGATCAAGGGAAGGGTAAGCAAGGATAAAACACTGATAGAAAAGATTATACCAATGCATATATCAACTATGATAATCTCATTGTCTGCATATCCCAAGTCCAGTCCTCCGTCAATGTCATCCATGTCAAGGGTGCCAATAACCAATGTGCAGTCACCCCTCATAGAGGCAGAATAATAGTTGTAGGTGCTGGTCTAGCCCCATTTTCTGGGACCCAATGCAACATTTTGGAACACCTAGGGAATACTCCAGCCCAAATTTCCATCCTAGATCTCCTCCGCACCTCACCCACCTATCAAGAGATCCTCAATAAAGCCCTACAATAATCTCGTGTTCCCAGTGACATCAACCTCACTAAATTCTAGAACCTTATCAGACACTTGTCTGCATCTTGTGGGGTCTCCTTTAAACTAATAGATGTACCCTCAGAAGAACCCAATAATAATCTCCCACTCCGTATTGTTGTCATGGTTAAAGATTTTGCCATTAAATGGGTCATAATAGATAATGGATCGGCCCTAAATCTGTACACTCTAAAATTTATAAAATAGTTGGGTTGCACTGAAGCTAATATTAAAAATGATGTCATCACAATCAAAGCATATGACAATCTAGAATGGACTTCTGAAGGCACCATTTCATTGCCCATTCAAGTGGGCCCAGTTATCCAGGATACATTATGTCATGTTGTTGATCTTGACCTTCCCTTCAACATCCTCCTTGGATGCCCATGGATTCATTCTATGCAAGCCATCCCCTCCACATACCAGTAGTGCATCAAATTCCCATATAACAACATTGAGATCACCATCTGTGCAGATCCCAAGCCCTTCGCATACTATAATGCGTTGGAAACATACTTTCAACATTCCAATCACTGTCCTAGGATTGATATTAGCTCCTCTATCACAAGTTAATCTTAAACCCACTCAGACCCAAAAATAATCCTTTCCTCCACCCTTTCCATGGTCAAGATCAACAACGAAGGTTGTGGTGAGTATAGTTTATCTAATGCCTTCGCAGTTGGGGCATTGCCAATTGATCCACACACTCAAGGCTGCCAACCTAATCCAAACAAGATAGAACTGAAGACAACCAAAGCGCTACAATTTGGTCCTACCACTTTTATCTCAAAGGGTACTTTGACTATCTAGGAAATGACACCAAACATCAACCAATGGCTCTATAAGGATCCACCACCCAAGGACACAAGTCACCTTAATTACTTCAAAGGTAAGTACCCTGTGACTCACAAGCTGGTGATGGAAAAATGGAACTACCAAGGAGGTGGGCTTGGTTATGAAGAGAAAGGAATGAAAGATCCTATTGTACCTACCCTACAAGAGAAGAACCTAGGTCTTGGCATGGACTCTAACTTGAATGGGGGCACAAACGAAAACATATTTGCCTCTTGTTTGTCCCTGGGTGAAATTGGTGACATCGAAGATGTCCCGAAAGAGAAAGTTGTGAGAGCCTATGATGATGTCTTTGATGATGAAACCTTCCTAGGAAATTCTGTCCTACACCAACTTTCCATTCTCTTCATTGACCTTCCCCTCTACCATCCTGAACTCATAGACTAGGACCAACCAAGTGTCGTGCATGTTGACGAGTTCCAAAGTAAGGATGCACTCCTAAGCTTCATGGGAGAAATTGAACAAGGAAATTACTGGGGGAAAGACTCATCATATGTCTACAAATTAGACCCAAAGGCATACTTTGGGGAAGAGGAGAACTTCAACCACAAAAATGAAGATGAAAACAAAAATAAAAAAGAGAAAAATCAATCCCTAGCGAAAACCTCTCTAGGGTGCTATCTGATCATAAAAAAAGTAAAAACAAAGGGCGTATCCCCTAGTGAAAACCTTACTAAGGTGCCAGAGGATGAAGATTCTCCTCTTCCTCTGATTTGTGATTACAGACCTGAACAGTCATCGATTCTCATCGAAGAAGTAAAACCTGTCAACTTGGGTACCAAAGAGAATCCTGCAATCACATACATAGCAGCATCTCTAACTGAAGCAGAAGAAAGTGATCTTGTCAGTTTATTGAAGGAATCCATCAATAGGTTTGCATGGTCTAACTCCCACATGTCGAGATTAGACCCCAACTTGGTAGTTCACCATCTTGTCGTGGATCCAAACATCAAACCTGTCAAACAAAAGCTCAGAAAGATGCACCCTAAAGTGGCACTACTTGTCAAAGTAGAGCTCAAGAAGTTGCTCCAAGCCAAGATCATCCTCCCCATTGACTATTCTAACTAGATTTCTAACATGGTGCCAGTGTCTAAACCTGATAAATTAATCAAGATACATATAGATTTCCAAGATCTCAACAAGGCATGTCCCAAGGATGATTTCCTATTGTTGAACATAGACATGATCATGGATCTCACAACAGGACATGAGATGTTGTTACTCATGGATGACTTTTTGAGATATAATCAGATCTATATTTCAGAAGGATATTAGCACAAGACAATAGTCACTATCCCTTGGGGCACCTTTCTCTATAACATGATGCCTTTTGGCTTGAAAAATGTTGGGGCAACCTATCAAAGGGCCATGACTATCATTTTTCATGACATGATTCACAATATCCTTGAAGACTATGTAGATGACATCTTGGCAAAATTCATTAAAAGGGAAGATCACCTTAATGTTTTGGAATGTGTCTTTAACAGGATTGGATACTACTACTTAATTCTCAACCCTAAGAAGTGTCTCTTCAAGGTCACATCAGGAAAACTCCTTGGGTTCATTGTATTTAGATGAGGCATTGAAATAGTTCCAAAGAAAGTACAAGCTATCATAGAGATGCCTCCACCGAAGATACTCTGACAATTTTGCAACCTCCAAGGAAAGTTACAATCTATGTGCCACTTTATCTCTCAACTAGTAGACAAGTTCCAACCATTCACTCATCTCCTACAAAAAGATAACACTTTCAAGTGGGATCCTCAGTGTCAAAAGAGTTTTGACAAGATCAAAGACTACTTGGCTAATCCACCCATATTGGTACCACATGTACCTGGCTGACCACTCATCCTATATATTTCTACTACTACAATAGCACTAGGGGCACTCCTCACTCAGTTATATGATGAGGGTAAAGAAAGAGCTATTTATTACATCAGTTGGACCTTAGTGGGTTATGAGATCAACTATTCACCTATGGAAAAAGCATGTCTGGTAGAGGTCTTCACCACTCAAAAACTTCACCACTATATGCTTAGTCATACAACTAAGCTCATTTCCAAAGTGGATCCTCTCAAGTACCTACTCTCCAAGACTACTCTCACTGGTTGAATGGAAAAGTGGGTTATGTTGCTAAGAAAGTTTTATATTCAATATGTAGACAAAAAATCTATTAAAGGGAAATTCATCACCGATCAACTAGCATAAGTGCCATTGGTAGATGCATATCCTTTTATCATAGAATTTCTAGATGAACCTTTGTACCTGATAGAAGAACAACCTACTTGGAAACTCTACTTTGATGGGTCCTACACAGCTCATGGTGCAGGGGTAGGAATACTTTTTGTCACCCCTCAAGGTGATTACATCCCTATGTCATTCAAATTGGGATTTCCCTGCATGAAAAACATTGTAGAATATGAGGCACTAATCGCAGGAATCTGCATGGCCATGGAATGGAACATCACAACTCTAAATGTCTTTGGTGATTCCCAACTCATCATCAAATAGTTTCTTGATGACTATCAAACCAAATATGACAAATTGACGTCATATAAGCAGATGGTTGACAAGATGAAAGACCATTTCCTGTACATGTAAGTATTATAAGTACCATGCTTGTAGAACAAGGCTACTAACGCAATGGCCATAATTGGCTCCCTCCTTGAGATTCCTCACAAGTCTACATAATACAAATTCTTAGTTGAGCAACTACATGCTCTCGCTTATGAGAACGATGAATCAAATCATGTATGTATCTTGGTTGGTCCCCAGTCCCCGTGGTACCATGATATCCGAGCTTACCTAAAAAATGGTATCATATCTCCTCATCTCAATGCAACCCAATGCCAAAAATTTATTTGGAGAGCTTCCTGTTACACCCTTGTAGCCAACACCCTCTATCATCAAGGCTATCACAATGTTCTCTCTAGGTGTTTAGATGAAAACGAAGCCTCCCAGGCATTACAAGAGGTACATGCTAGAATCTGCGATGCCCACACAAGTGGCATGGTCCTAGCCAAGCAACTTCTACGTACAGGGTACTATTTTCCTACAATGGAACATGATGCATGTGAGTTCGTCAAGAAGTGCCTACCTTGCCAACAGCATACCAATTTGATCCATGCTCCTACATAGGACCTTAGACCTATTGCAGCTCATTGGCCCTTTTCTTGTTGGGGTTTTGACCTCATTGGTAAGATTACTCCCCTCTCTTCTGAAGGCCATAAGTACATAATCATAGTAGCAGAGTATTTTACAAACTAGGTTGAAGCAATTCCACTCACCCTCACTACTGGTGTCCATATATCCAAATTAATCCTCTATCACATTGTTTTCCGCTTCAGCATACCCTCCACCATCTTCAAAGATCACAATACACCATTTGAAAATCAACACGTTAGTGATCTTTGTGCTCGCCTCCATATCCATCACCATTTCTCCAGTCTATATTTCCCTTAAGGTAATGGCCAAGCCGAGGCAACTAATAAAACCCTCCTCAGAATCCTTAAGAAAGTTTTCAATGATACTGGTCGTGACTGGCATCTCTAGATCAACCCCGCCCTCTGGGCATATCTCACTTGCTACCATACTCCTACTGGCACTAATCTATATTCCCTAGTCTATGGTGTTGAATTATTCTTACCAATTGAGGTTGAACTACCGTCTCTCTGGGTATCACTGAGAGGCCTAATTGATGAGGAAGATTACCGAGTAGCACAACTCACATAGCTTAATCTACTAGATGAAAAGCACCAACGAGCCTATGATCATCTAATTGTCTACCAAAATAGACTCAAGCAGAAAAATAACAAGAAGGTCCACCCATGCCAGTTCTAGGTAGGAGACCTTGTGCTAAAGGAAAATCAGAAAGTAGGTACTAAAAGGGAAAAGAAAGGTAAGTTTGAAGTCACCTGGCAAGGCCCCTATGTTGTCACTACATGCTTCAATTCTGGGGCATATCAACTCTCCACTCCTGAAGGAAAACCATTGAATGATCCTACCAACATCATTCATCTTAGGTGCTTCTATGCCTCACAGCTGGTTGCTCATTCCAGTTATCTGAGAAAATCCATAAAAAGTATAAAAATTCTTGAAGAAAGCACAAAAACAATGTAAAACAGTCCAAAAAAAATCTCAAAAAAGTAGAAAAATGAAGCTGAAAATATGGTTGTCGCAGTGAAAACCTAGCAAATAGGCACTTTGGCAACATCAAAAACATCAAAACGATCCAAAGAAATAAAAAAGAAGAATAAAGAGAAATTTTTTGTCCAATGGTGAAAACTTGGTAATCAGGCACCTTAGACAAGTATGCATGGGGAAATCCTAGAAATAGGCATCAGACATAGTGGACCTTTCCATTATCTATCAAAATCTTATTTCCCTCCATCACCAGCATCACATTTCCACTAACCTTAGCATTTCCTGTATTCCCTGGGTGTTCACATATTATACGCACTAGTCCGAAGTGATCCTCCTATCTTGTATCCTAAGATTTTGTACACATAATCTTGTATATTATTGTTCATATGTTGTACTATCCCAATCCCTAAGCTTTAGTCCTATGCATATTCCTTCTAGTTGTCTGCTTAGTGTTTCTTGTATATATCTTGTGTCCTTAGTTGGTATCCTTGTAGAAAATGATATAGTTATGCTATTTAAATTCCTATGTTGGTTCTACAGTCTGATCACAGTGCACATTTGACCAATCAACTTTATAAATCCCATCTTTCTGGAAATGATTCCATTGAGGATGTATCCTTCCTCTCGTCAGCTTAAATCTAGATCATCACCATCTCTGGGTTCTCATAGGATGTATCCTTCCTCTTGAACTAATTAATCAACATACTGCACTATCACACACATCAAGACAACAACATGATCCAATCAAATCTTGACAACAACCTTTGTGCATAATTGTTTGTAACTAATCACTTGTAATTATTCATTCAAGTTTGTCCTTGTATATTCATAACACCTTCAGTCTCCTCGCCATCACACTAACATCACAAGTCCTCGTCATGCTAACATTCCCTGCCTGGTCCTTCGTAGTCCTCCTGGCTGGTTCATTAGTTGATCGTGACACACAACAAAAAATATGGGTCCCATCTCATCCATTGCATCCATCTCATCCATTGCATCTGGTTGTTGCATCATTAGGTTGCATTAGGTTCATTATTAGATTGCATTAGATCCATCATTATATCGCATTAAGTTCTTCCTTTAATTGCATAGTCAAAATCATTTTAGTTTCTTGCATAATTAATTCATCTTGCATTGTTAAAACATTTAGATCCATTTTACATCTTGCATTATTAAATCATTCAAATTCATTGATAAATCATGTACATCTTGCGTAATTAATGCATCTTAGATTAATTTTATATCTTGCATTGTTAAAACATTTAGATTCTCTTTATCATCTTGCATTGTTAAATTATGTACATCTGCATAATTAATTCATTTTAGATTCATTTTAACCTTGCATTGTTAATGCATTTAGATTCATTTTACTCTTGCATTGTTAAATAATTTAGATTTCATTGTTAACTCATTTAAATCATTATAGTCTTGCATTATTTTGATATACATATTCATAAAACATTAGCATATACATTGCATACATCATGAAATTACATCATATCCTGCATCCACACATGTCAATACATCATATATACATAGTAATAAAACTATCCTGCATATACAATTTTTCATACATATGCATCACATCCTGCCAGCATCAAATGTCAATAATCATATAGGCATATGCATCAAAACATCATATATATCAAAGCATGAAAAGCATACACCATGGCATCATAGAGTCCTCATCGATCATATATATATATATATATATATATATATATATATCAAATGTCCATAAGTACATGTGACTGTCATCAATAAAATACATCACGTGCACCTCAGTGCCAATATACATGTACATCTCAAAATGCAAAAATGTGTATCACATGATCCTCTGTTGAATCATGTTGGTGGCTGTGATGATCCACCTCCCTACTCTGGTGGCAGACATGGTGGCATGCCCATAGATCCCTACGATGCTGAAGTCCGCACTGTGCTTTGAGATCGAGACCTCTCTGAGTACTCTCGCCTCTGTCCCTCGGGCACAAGATGATGATACAAAACTCAATAATGGGCTGCCTCCTTGCCTACCCTGATCACATCCCTATGAGCTGCAAAAGCCTCAGCTATGACCTGTCCAACCCCACTTGTGACAGCCACCTGCCTAGCGATGTCTTGCTCAGCCCTGTATGCCTTAGCCCACCTCTGTGTGGCATCCCTCTCTGAGGTCAATGAGACTATCTGCTTAGTAGCCTAATCCATTTGCTCCGTTAGAGTCCCCAATTGATCGGTAAGGGTACCTATCTTTATCCACAGCTCTACAGCATCATGTGTCAAGTCAACCATGGAGAACTCTCCTACGTCCACCCTGCCCTAGAGGGTATCTAGTGAACCCTCTGCCTTGTCAGCCCATGCTATCTCTGTTGTCTATAACCCCTGTATCTGGGTCATCTTAGTATGCAGGCTTGTCTTTGATACCTGTGAGATTCTTAGTAATCCTTGTAGTCGTGCACACTCCATCTGTAGACTATCTCGCTAAGTGATGATAGTGTCATGAGTCTCCTATGCTACATATCCTGTTGGTGGCCCCTACGGCCCCTATGGAATTTGTACCTATGGTGGCACCTATAGTGCCTGTACCTTTTATTTTCCTTGGTCTGGCACTTGGGGTGCCTAGTCCTGCCCATCTACTGGTGGCCCCTGTGGCCCCTGATCTAGTCCAGCTCCTGCAAGTGCCTCTATACAAGGTCTAACCCATCTCCGTTGTGGCCTCCTCTAACCTACTGCTGAGGTCTCTAGGGCATCTCCTATGTTGGTCCCACCATTGACATTCATATCCCTCTTCAACTGCACATCAGCAACCACCTGCGCTGGGTCTATGAGCCATAAGGGCACATGTGCAGCCCACCATGCTGCGTACTCAAGGGTCATCCCTACATCAATAACATCTGGCCGCACAACAAAATCCAGCCACACACTGTCCCTCTAGGATGCCCTCACTGTAAGATAATTTGTATATCTCCCCCATGTACCTACCTCCCTGGTGACATGAGGATGTAAGGCATCCTCTGTCACCACCCCCTGCTATATCCCAAACTGTCGCATGACCCTGGATGGTCTATACCTCTCTATCTGGTGGATTGTCCTCCCCAATAGAAAGAAGTTAGTCTATACATATGACATGTATAAGAAGTCCTTGAATCCATCCTCAACTCCTACTGCCTAATCCATAGCTCCCTATGGCTCACAGAGTTTGTACGGGGTCCAACAGAAAACCTGTACCTCATCGAGAAATCATCACCAGTAGCTGGTCTGTCCAATGGAGGTATATCTCAAAGAAAGCCTATATTTACAGGCATAGGGCTCTCCAAGCTATTGTGCCTCTCATACTCTCATCAGTTAGAATACTGTGATGTGCTCCCATGCCCACACTAACATCAACGTCACTCTTGTACCCATGTTGCGTACCCCGCAGTACATAGCCATGTGTAAATTGTCGTACAATTGTCCTAAGACAATGTACCCCCAGCAATAGGTAGTCCCCTCCTCTAGTATCTCTACTAGCACCCACAACCATCCCATGCCAAAACCATGTCCAACCAGGTCAGCTAACATGCGCCCTCCAATCAACCCAGCCAAATACAAGGCTATCCACCATAATCTCCTGTCGACTGGTGACTGCTAGGGCATCTAGGTCATGTATGTGGGAATCCTCCTCATCAGTCTCCTAAAATCAATCTCCATATAGTGGTTTCTATCCTCTAATCGGTACTGAGGAATCATCCCTCAGACAGGTATCTGAAGGATTCGCCAGACATCCTCGAGTGTAATAGTCGCCTCTCTAGTAGGAAAATGAAATATGGTGGTATCGCTGTGCCACCACTCGATCAATGCGGTCATCATCCCATTGTGCACCCATAGCCTAGGCCAACGGGGCACATAGTCCAACCCAACAATAGATAATAATCCCCAGTCCTCCTCTATCATCTGCGGCTCCAACTACATGGTCGGCGGCCAATGCTCCCGGGATCCCAATGGTGGGAACTACTCCTGTAACATTTCAAAATCCACCATGTTAGCCCATATTTCTTCTATTCCTAGCCTAATCCCTCATAAAATGGGGAATCCTATCCCTAGGTCCTTAGCCGACCAATCCCCGGCCCCCACTAGGTCCTTTTGTTTCCCTTCCCCTCAGCATTTTCCCCTTTCGGCGTAGACACCTGTTCAGCCATAAATGCTGGTAAATACACCAGCATCTCTGCCCTCTTTCCTCACAGATCATCATCTTCATAGATGCAGGTCTGGGTCTGGCATCTTTGAAGGCGCCAGTCCAGCACCGACATCTACGAAGATGTTAGTTTGGGGATCGGCGTCTGCAAAAACGTTGATCCAGGGATCCATGTCTGTGAATATGCTGGTTCAGGAACCGGCATCTCTGATCTGTAACCCAAGATTTGAGTATTTATTGCCCCCTAACCTACCCAAAAGCATTAAAAAATTTGATAGTAATAAATGCAAAGTCTCGGTTGAGTCACTCACCAGTACCAGTTGCTCCGCAGGCCTCCCGTGTGTACGTACATGCTCCCCCAACTACCCCTTCATCCTCTCGTCAAACATGATTTTTACTCCAGAGCTTAGTTTTCACTATTCACAAATGACCTTCTTTATGCTCCCCAGCCCTTCTTATAGCCCCTGTTTTCCCTGAAATTTTTTTCCCACCCATTTTCCTCCCCCCCATGTATATTTTTGTATAAATCGTCCCATTGTACAGCTTAAATATGCATAAAATACCAAAAACATTTTAAAAATAGCAAAAAACTGTCAAAAATCTAAATAAATCCAAAAACTTCTAAAAATTCAAAAAAAAATCAAATATTCTACAAAATCTTACAATAAACCATCGCTTATTTTTTGCATCACTTTGTTTTTCACTTTTTAGTGACGTTTTGATTCTTGTGACTGCAATCATGTTTTCAACAACTCAGTTTTGCAACCAATCGTCCTTGCTCCTCATCCTATTCACATCTTTTGCTAGTGACTATCTTTTAATCAAATCCAATCCAATATTTGCCTATCAGGATGTATCCTTCCGACGTTGGCTTATCAAATCCTTCATCACATCAATCTTGTTCATGGAAAGAACGTTGGACTGAATGATTGCTTGGTCATGAGGCCTTCTTTACTGATTTTATCTTTTTGTGTCAGTTTATGCCTACTCACCACTACCTTGATCTGCTATATCTTGGTGCATTGTGACTGGTGAATACTGATACATGTGTCTTTTGCAGCGTGCTTTTGTTTGAACATCTAGTCCACGCAAAGGAATCTTTTCATCTGTGTTTTCTAACACCTGATGCATACCTCCTTTTGCACTATCAAAATCTGATGTGATCTCCATATTTTTCACACAAATGGATCCCCAGTGCTCGTTATCTCCATTCATTTCATTTGCATTAGCATTCTTAGCTGCATTCTTAATTGCATTTTAGAAGGCTTCTATTTATTCCCTCCTCTCTCTTCCTCCTACCCGTTGCATCCTTTTTTGAGAAAATTCCACAACGTCGTCTTCATTGTCTTCTTTTCTCGAGGGGGCACAACCCTGTACCGTCATTGCTTCAGCACGACTCCTAGAAACCCTCTTCCTCTAGGGAAATTTATTTTCTTGTCTTTAACATAACGTCACTTGCGATGCCACATCAAAGAGGGGTAAAATGTAGACGTCAAAAAATATTAATATTATTTTCCCTCTTATTCCTCTAACTATTTAATTTAATCAATTAAATAGTTTCATGTGCTAGTATTTGTTAATAGCTTAAATACTATTCTAATGTATTTCATTTAAATACATTTGTCTCATGAAATTCCCTTTTTAATAAATTTACATTTATTAAATCCTCTATTTTTCTAATTCTTCTAAACCATGATTTATTCAAATTTAATTTGAATTATAAACTATACCCTAGCTAGGAACCTATTAACCCAACCTAGAGACGTACCCTAAGCCTACCCTATTCCTACCCTACTCCCATCACCTCATTTCCTAAGCATATTTCCCCGCCTAACTATCCTCTGATCATGCTCAAAGGGTGATTCCTAACCTTTTTAAGCCTAATGGAATGCTCACCCACATGGGGAAATACTCTCCAAAATGGGCACCCATTCCTCTTAAATTCTTCTTACAACTTTGTCTCCCACTTGGAAATGTTGAGCCACACAATATTTAATGCCAAATTTGACTCAAAATTGGCTATTCCCTCAGGCTTATGTGTCCCTTATGTGGCTCTTATGTGGATGCCACAAAGATGCCACATCATCCAAGCACTCTTCTTCTCCTCCAAAACTCTATAAATAGAGGCCTTCCCCTCTTCATTTTTCATTTCTCATTTTTGCATTATTATTATGCTAACATAGCTCTAGATTTCATGTTTTCATATGCTCTTAGTTTCATGTTTGAATCATATAGATATCACATGCTAGGCTTCAATTTGGTTAAAATGAATCATAGTTGAATCATAGTTGTT
>MU223964.1:663667-675565 GCA_018584345.1 Thuja plicata | reverse complement strand
TTCTTGACTCTGATAATCTGCTAGATGGATTGTGACAGTCAAGAAGCATCCTCCATGTATATTATTCTTGTTTCTGTATTTTTGTGGGATGAGAAGTTAGTCAAGTTTGCAGACAAGTCCTAGGCGAGCCTATGGTCCGGCTAGAGAACTTGTAGATGAGATAGATAAGTAAGAAGGTGCATGACTATAGGGAATTCAATCATGAAGAGTGAGAGACAGTGAGGAGTAAAACATTTCGGTGGGTAGGGAACCTAGGAGAGAGGGAACAGAATAGTCCTTCTGGTTAGGGTCTGAGAGTAGCCCTAAGAGACTCAAGAGTGATTCTAGAGGGAGTCCTAAATTAAATAGGATTCCAGGTGAGATTCCTAGAAGAGAGTAGGAATTTCAGAGAGTTAGGTGGCCTCCCCATCACTTGTCATACTCTAAATCATGAACAACACTAGATGTGAATAAAAGTATAAGGCACTAGGTAACCACCAGCTTCATAACATCTGAAATGTCAAATGTAAGACATTACAAACCAAATACTCATCCATTGTACACATGAAAACTATAACATTAGTAACTTGTAAATCGATCATATCTCACTCAAACTATGATCCTAAATTTTTCAAACCTTTGTAGATCAATGATAAACATGATGAAAAATTACTCATGATCACAAATCACAATCTACAATATATCACCTAAACAACTGAAATATTCTTCACTGAGCATACTAAAAACACTATCTAAAATAACAATTAGTATGTTGACATCAATGACAAAACATTAATGTCAGCACATCCAAGTATCAAAATCTAACATGCTCAAGAATATTCCAACAATATCCCCCTTTGGCATTAGTGGAAAAATGAAAACTAAAAAACCAATAAATGCAAAAGGACATTAATATATCCACCTCATGACTCTAAATATCTAGCTTCAACATAATTTCTCCCAAGCATAATCACCTCTATTTTTCACATAATCTCTCCCCCTTTGACATAAATGGAAAAGGACCAAAGACATAAAAAATAACTAAACTAACCTCAAAAGGAAAAAATAGGAAAATTTCAATACCAAACCATAATAACCATAAGAGTGTTCCCCCTACGGAGTAGTCCCCAAACTCATCAATCCAGTGAATGATATTCTGATGGATTTTATGGACTGGTGTCATCCTTAGCATCATTAGTTTTGATCAAGAGGGGATATCACCCCAAAATTTTCCCTGAGATACATAAATGTATCCTTCAACAAAGGCTTTGTAAGGATATCAAATGTTTTTCTCCTTAGTAGACACGAATTCCAGTTTCACTTCCTTTTCATTGACTTTATCCATAAACACATGATACTTAATAGAAATATGTTTTGTCTTTGAATGTAACATAGGATTATTTGAGCTACGTTTGTTTCCCTCATAAAAATATGAAACAAACTTTGAAAAGATACCACATTGTGAGTACTTCTCATTTTAGAAATCGTTTCTATAGAAGAAACAAACATCATCTCTTGTTACTCAACTGATTGAGATGATGATAAAGACCAAGATCAAAGGTATACAATATTGTAGAAAGGATTAGATCAATTATTATTTTTTCATTGATGTCAAGCAATTGATTTATGGTTCATATTGAATTTCCATATCTTTCGGAGTTGATTTAATTGGGAAAGTTACTAAAGATCAAACAATGATAAGGTACTATAGAGATAATTATTTTCTACTTTATCAAGTCGGTAAAGAAGATTGGGCAAGTTGGTAAGACTAAATATATAAGTTACCAAGAAAAAATAAGTTTGTCGATAAAGGGTTATGTAAGTCAGCCAAGAAACTTAGACATTGAGGCACCGAGTAGTGCATGTTAGCCACCGATCTGAGAGTTAGTTGCCGAGAAGAAAAAATGTTAGAAATAAGGATAAGAACACATTTTGTGGTGATCCAAAGTGATCTGGAAGATTCCAAGGATGAAGAATAAGTTAGTTACAAGATCTACGCACGATAAAATTCAAGGTAAAGATCTATGGTATAGATTAAGTGGCAAAAGTGATATTTTTACTTATAAGAAAAGTGCAAGTTTCGAGGTGATACTGAAGTGGTTCATCGAGTTTCAAGTTCACTAAATCAATTCAAATAGTTGATCTAATAGCTGAGAGTGATTGAAGGATAACCTAATCAAGGAGATTAAGTGGCTGAGAATGATTAAAGGATAACCTAATCAAGGAGATTTAAAGGATGAATTTGAATAACACAAGAAATAGCAAGTTGAAGTGTTGAAGTGATATCGACAGATGTAGTGAAGAGAAAAGAGGTTTAAATATGACTCTAAAGAAGAGATTGATGAATTTTTTATGCTAGTAGTCAGAGAGCGCATAAAGGATCTGATCAAGAAAGAGTTAGTTGCAGTTTAACATATCATTTTATACATTGTTTCTTATTTGCATTTGTAATAGAGAAATCTCTTAACCAAGTGGACTTAAGAGTCTTATTGTAAAATCCTTGAGAAAGGTGTCATTCTAAAAGAGTGTTTAAAGGCCTCTAACCAGGTCACTCCTAACAGGGTGAAGATATTAATGGGTCTGAGGTAAATCCCATAATAGGGTCAGATATAAAAATGTGTATTATAATCTTTAACAAGATTGGCTTTTAACCGAGCATACTTCACAAGAGTATTTTCATTTGTGGGTGATAATTCCCACAAAGGTTTTTCCCAAATTGGGTTTCCTTTTTAAAACTGGCGTTAATGTGTTGAATAATTTATGTGCATGATATTTACTTTTTATGAAAGTTATTGTTTGAGTTATTGAAGTTATTTGGTGATTCAGTTGTTTTTATTGTTTATCCTACTAAGTTGAATTAGATTTAAATTTTGCAGTTTAAAATATCATAGTTTTCTAATTCACCCCCCTCAGTAATCCAACAATTGGTACCAGAGTCCAGTACTCTACGAGATAAGTTTAAAAGAATTGATTTAAAGATCCAAAGATGTATAAGAGGGACACACCAAAGTTGAATAAGGATAACTTCTCTACATGGAAAAAATAGAATGAGGTTGCCCTTATCTAGGATTAAAGAGTATGCACTATATTATCTTGACAATGAGTATTCACCACCGCCATTTGGGCCTATGAAACTTTAGAAAATAAGAGAAATACAAGATCACACACAAGGTATGATTGAAATATCATCTACTCTCACTAACCTGGAGTTCAATGACATTAAAGGATGTGATACAATAAAACATATTTGGGATAAGATTTAATTGGTACATGGTGGAGATAAGCATGTTCAGAAGACAAAAGTTGAAAGCTTAAGAGGCAAATTTGATTCTATGAGAATGGAAGAAGGTGAAAATGTTACACAATACAGTACAAGACTAAAGGAAACTCTGAATGCTATCAGAGGTGCTGGAGGATAGATAAATGAATAAGATGTAACAAGAAAATTTTTGAGGACATTGTTACCTATGTATTTCATCTGAGTATCAGCAATACAAGAACTTAGATCCATTCCTTAGATGATTGTTTCACTGGATGCTACTATTAGTAAGTTGATTTCTTTTGAGCTAAATGATTTTGATAATAGTTTACCTACTACTAATAGGATTGATTCTGCATTTAAATCATCTTTGAAGATTGGAAGTGTTGGAAATATATTGAGGCTAGGTGACTGAGAGGTAGGGTGAATCAGGAACCAATAAAACCTATTCTCTTTTATCCTTTATTAGATTGTCTAATCTGATTACATGCATGAAATAGAAAAGAAATAAACATTAATAACACTTGTCACAATATTTGGTTACCCAGAAACCTTCCAAAGAGAAAGTAAAACTAGGGTGGGGATGGTACCCACAAGATTTAGTACTGAAGTATAAATTTAACCTGTTAAAGCTTAGAATTGACCACTTGTGATGGCCTACCCTGTTAGGGTAAATAAGCACTGTTAGGTCCACCTTGTGAAAGGATTTGTACAATACAATTAAGTATGCAACTCTGTTAGGAAATTTGAAAAGGACTGTTAAGTCCACCCGGTTAAAGGATTTTGCTAATGCACCTGTTAGGATGAACCATTGGTTGATCTTCTATGCAACTTTGATTTTATGAATGAGATCCAATGATATAATACTAATCACCTGAATGTGATAGATGAGTATCTTTTGTTCATTTTACTGATGTAGCCTTCTTAATCAGTTTGCCACTTCATATTCGCATATATACTTATTTCACACACATTTGGATAAACAAAGTATCTTACATATATATCTTATCCAAATCAAATACCTCAGTAAGTCAGCTTCCATAAGATAATTTAATATCCAACAATAACAACTAATTTGGCCCAATACTGATACTTGAGTCCAGTAATCCACTCCGGTGATATACTGGCACTCGGGCAATATGCTGACAGTCGGGCGACATAGTAAACTTCCAATCTCTCACACTTGAGCTACACTATGTACTCAGGTCACATTGATAACTTGGGTAATACTGGTGACTCAGGTGATACTGATTGCCACTATTTGCTTGTTCGACACTGCCACTACTCGGGCTACACTACAAATGCTCGGGTTGCACTTCAAGCTGCTGGCTCGATCAACACTGTAATGACTAAGTGTTTTTTCACTAATTGACAAAAAGTATTTCCATAAGGTAAACAATCTTCCCCTTTGGAATTAATGACCAAAAACACTTATCATACCAAAAACTGATCAAACTGCTAAATCAAAACTCCCCCATACCATGTGCTTGGGTACTTGCTCAGGTTTTGACAACTACTCTGCAACTCGGTTGCAACTGACTCTATTTTTTATTTTTCAAAAATGTTTTGATTATGTGCTATGTATATCTTCCTCTACTTTGTACATGTATTTCCTCATATATATACATTCTATCTTTTCTCCTGTATACTATAACTTTCCCCCTTATTTTTGACACAAATGCCAAAAATATATCTACAGGGTAATACCAAAGTAGGAAAGGAAATCACTATGTACCTTCAAAATTTGAGACAAAGTGTTGTCCCAATTATCTTGCAACACCTTTAGGATGTGCAACTCAATCTAAATCTCTACTAATAGCTCCATCATAAGCTCTGCAACTGAAAATTTGTTATCATGTATGATTGTCTTTGCATGACATCCATATGTGGAAGGAGTTGGATCTATATAGCTGTAAGGGATTTCCTTGTTCTTTCTTCTTCCCTTAGTAGCTCTGCCTGCATATCTGTCAGATACTTGATCTTCACAAAATGTTTTGAACTCAAACTAGGGTCAAGTGCCAACTGGTTTGCCTCAAACTAGGGTCAAGTGCCAACAGGTTTGCACTTGCCTTCAAATTTGTATCAATCTTAGTCATCTTGTCTTTTATTCCTATGGTAAAGTTGGAAGTGTCACTTAAATTTACAAATAATGATACAACATTGTTTACAATGGTTTCTAGAGAGCTAATGATAGTTACTAACTTCACTTGATCTATTTCAATCTTACTTGCAACATTCTCTAGAACCTTATTCTCAAATTTTATTTCTACCTTCTACAGCAATCTCTCTTGACCATTAAGATCTATGTTAAACTTGTGAACTATATAAACAAGTTGGTCTATTACAGAGTCATTCTAAATGACTTCAATTTCTAAAAAATCAAGGAATATACCTTTGATATCTTCTAGTACTCTATTCCTTTTCTTCTTAGCTCAGATCTTCTATTGTCTTTCTCTTTTCTTCCACAGCTCACCAAGTATATTCATTTGCTCGGCTGTCAAATTGGAAAGATCCCAATCAGGAATCACAATGTCTTCCTAAATATCAATTTCATCAGTGATTGTTTCTTTACCCTTGACCTTGGAAGTAATGATTTATTTATCTTTCCCATCATCATCCTTATCCTTTCCAACCTCAGTGTTCTCCTCAATATTCAGATAGAATAGGTCATTGACATTCTTTGCATCAACTATAGAATCTGTATCAATTATAGAGACATTCACAGTATCCTCATGTGACTCAATTTGGCTTGTCCCAGTAGTAGGTGGATCTTGGTGCTTGGTTCCTAGTCGACTTGATGTAGATTGTGTAGTCTTTTCTTTGCTCAGAGATATGATTTTCTGAATAGGTGATTGGGGCAGGGATTCCATCACTTCTACTGCAATCTGTTCAACATTAAATTCTTCAATGGTCTGAGCCTCAGGTAACTCTTCCTCTTTATCTTGTATAGGAGGGTCTATATTCTTTTTTCTTCCTTATCTTCTTCCTTGATTTCAAAAACTGTCTTCCATATCTTTGTTGCGACCTACACAACATCTTCTATTTTCTTGTTAAAGATTTGAAATGTCCTAAAAATTAGAGTGTGATTACTCTCATACTGAGTCATAACATATTTTTCCTCTTTAATAGTTATAGTAGGCATGACTTGCTTCAAGGTTTCCATTCTGGTGTCCTTTTCAGTCTGTACTGCATTGTACTAGTGAATGATGACTTCCTTGAGAAGGTCTTTAGTCATATAGCTTTTCAACTCAGATGGATCATACTTCCATCTTGCCATTTTCTCTACTATTGCATCCTCAATCATCTTCTACACATCTTTAGTTCTGGTTTTATACTTTAATGATTTGAGAGATCCCAAACAACTGCCTCCTTTCAAATATTCAATCCTCTACTCAAAGGTAGGTGGTGGCTTCTTGAATATGACTCTATCTTCTTCTTTTTCATCTTCCTTAGGCAATTTCAATTTTCTTTTGGATCTAGTGAAAGAAGAGGTAGAGGCCTTAGGATATTTCTTTGGGGATAGCCTCTTCTTCTTAGGAGGATATTCTTCTACCTCCTCTTCTTCTTTCTCAGATTCATCATCTTCTATTTTTATGTCATCTCCTTTGCTTTCGATGATTGAAGGAGGACAGTCAAAAGACTTTCCAAATTTATTTCTAATCTTCTCAATTCTCTTCCTTCCTCTCTTCAAGATTTTAGGAATTTCAATCTCCGATGAAATTCTTCTCTTGGCTTCTTCATATGTACCAAAGTATGGTTCTTTGGGATCAACATGATCATTCACAAGAGCTTCAATAATGGCTTTTGTCTCATCAATCTTAACCTCATATGCAAGAGGTTTTACCCATGCAACCCTAGGCTTGACTGCTTGAATTTATACTTTGACATAGTCAACTAGGAAACAAACGTCATCTTTATAGTCCTCTACCAATTGTTTAGAAATTTTGAACCTATTCTGCATCTTCTATCTAAAATTATCAAAGTATGCATCCATGATGCTCTCAAAATTATCTCCTAATTCTACTATAAATTCATTTATCTATTAAACTATGGGTTTGTCATTTTTCCATACAATTGTGCCTTTGGAAGGGAAAAAACTTTGAACATAAAAGAATATGCATACCAAGAGTGAACCAAACTTACACAGGCTGGTCTTGGATGCCCAGATTCTCTCCATGTTTTTGCTCAATTGGATAAGCTGCAAATCGGCAAGGTCGAAGAAAGATTTTTCTTGACCACTTTGTATGCCAAGTCCACAACCTCGCATGGTACATTGTTTGGTCAGCTTGAACTGTATATTTTGTGTGCAATTACATGAATACCAAAATTCAATTCCATGTCTGTGACTCCATTAAATCTCATGCCTCTTTCATCCCACTCGGAAAGAGTCTCTTTGCTAGGTCATCCCAGGATAGGATTTTGCTAGCTTTTGGTTTATCAAGCATTGGGTACCCTATCACACAGTGTACCATTTTCTTGGTGATCTTCACTGGTTGCTCCAACTAGAGATGCATGTCGTGAACACGACTCAGAACAAATCTAATCCATTTTATTTGGAAGTTCTACGGTATATGCAAAATGTGGGTTAAACCCCTAACTTCAAGGTGTTTATGTTCTGGCTTTAGATTCCTGTGCTCACAAAGCTTCTCATATGATTGATTCATTTCTAGTGTCCCTAGCTATTGAATGGTGTAGTGATAGAAAGCTCAGATGTTGTTGATAGTACCTTTGGAGGAATTTGGGAATGAGCTCCCAATGGATCTGTCTCCTCTGAAATCACAAGATAAATTTTAAACTTTGGTGGTTTATAGACAACATTCCTCACCAACATCTCAGATCATTTCTTAACATTAATGTTGGATGAAGATGCCATAATCACTCGGATGATTGATAAAACTTCATTGTAGCTGAATCTTTCAAACAAATTCGCTCTTTAATCACTAATAGCTCTTAATCACTTTGTAAAATGTAAATAGTGACCCTTCAACTTCACCATTTATGAGAAATTTCATCATAGATTTTCATTAATTTCTTTGTACTTGGTAGTAATGACAACTTGGGTAGTTCTCCCAAACTTTCTCAGAAGCTTGGCGAAACCATACAACCCGACTTAAATTGGTTAAGCCTGTGTAACTTAGATGTGACTGAGATCCTGACTTGGTTAGAACCATAATGTGTCCTAGTGCATCAATATATAGATTTGGACTTGCTATCATATCTAGAAATGATGTATGATGGCGTGTATGCACAGTTCCAGTTGTCTCCTTGCATATTTATTCAGAGATGGTGGATCAACCCAAATCACTATTTTGGGTGACATTCTATCCTTCATTGTTTTGGTCTGAATTCTCACTAGACTTCCTTACCCACTGCTAACTCATTTGTGTTCTGATTTTGGAAACTTTTGCTTTACCTTTCTCAAAACCAGTGTCCACTTTTTCTCTATTCATACAATTCTTTCTTAGAAGACCGAGTTGTTTACTCACATAACATCTCTTAGTAGGATTCCTCTTTCTGAGATGAGTCTTTGCACAATTTGCACCAATGTGCCCATACTCACCATAGTGACAACATCTTCTCCAAGTGTTGTAATCCCATCCAAAAATTTCTTTAGCTAATTGTTTAGTAGGGTTCCATTTCTTAGTTCTGCACTCGGAAGACTTGTGACCTTGTTTGTTACAATTGAAACATTTTCCTTCAAACTTAGATTTCTTAGTGCATTCACTTTCTCTATGTCCATGTTTGTTGCATCTTTAGTATTTACAATTAAATCATGACTTTCCATTGCTCCAATACTTATTTGTTGTGTGCCCTAACTTTCCACAATGATTAAAAGTAGGTTTGTTGTTCTTTTGAGCTCCTTGCTGTGAGGATTCACCTTGTTCAGTATAACCTAATCCATTTTTTCCATTATGTGTGAATTGAGTCTTCTCTATCAAATGATCCATGCTTACCTGTGAAATCATCATGCTCTCATTGGTTTTCTTTTTCATTATTGAGATCATTATGTAGTCTTTCATTTTCAGTCCTTAGATTGATAACTTATTGATTTTAACTATTGAGTTGATTTATCATATCTGCTTGCTGGAGTGATAAATGATGGATTTCATTTTTTATTTTCCTCTAATCTTATACTCAGCAATATTTTATCTTCTTCTGCCATTTCTCTATCATTTTCTACTTGATTCTTTTGTTCCATGACTTCACATATTCTGACTGAATGAATTTATTGCTCTCTCTTCAAATTTCTAACTTCTTCATGTAAATTGAGATTCTTTGCAAGTAGATCTTCAATAGTTGCATCAACTTCTTTAGAACTTCTTTCTTTGCATAAATCTTAAATTTTTTCTTCTATGTAATTTTTATTATTCATCTGCACTGCTAAATCTTTTCTTATTTTCAAGGAATGAAAGAGTTCCTCCTTGAGTTTTCTGATTTGATCCATGGCCACTTGTAGATCTAGCTTTTCATTTTCAATGGCTTTCTCCAGTTTGTATATTTCATGTGCCTTTGATCTTTTCTCAAGTTGTTAAACTTCTAATAAGAGAACCTTTAGCTCTGATACCAATTGTTGAAAATATATTAAGGCTAGGTGATTAAGAGGGGCGGCTGAATTAGGAACCAATAAAACTTATTCTCTTTTATCCTTTATTTTATTGTCTAATATGATTGCATGCATGAAATAGAAAAGCAATAAACATTTATAACACTTGACATAATATTTGGTTACCCAGAAACCTTCCAAATAGAAAGTAAAACTGGGGTGGGGATGGTACCCACAATATTTAGTACTATAGTATAAATTTAGCTTGTTAAAGCTTACAATTGACCACTTTTGATGGCCTTCCCTGTTAGGTGAAATAAGGACTGTTAGGTCCACCTTGTGAAAGGATTTGTGCAATAAAATTAAGTATGCAACTCTGTTAGGAGATTTGAAAACGATTGTTAAGTCCACCCGGTTAAAGGATTTTGTTGATGCACCTGTTAGGATGAACCAGTTGTTGATCTATTATGCAACTCTGATCTGATGAATGAGATCCAATGATACAATAATAATCACCTGAATGTGATAGATGAGTCTCTATTGTTCCTTTTACTGATGTAGCCTTCTTAATCAATCTGCCACTTTATATTTGCATATATACTTATTTCACACACATTTGGATAAACAAAGCATCTTAATATATATCTTATCCAAATAAAATACCTCTGTAAGTTGGCTTCCATAAGATAAATTAATATCCAAAAATAATAACTAAGTCGGCCCAATACTGATACTCGGGTCCAATAATCCACTCGGGTGATATACTGGCACTTGGGCAATATGCTAACACTCAACCGACAGTAAACTGCCAATCTCTAACACTCGAGCTACACTGTGTACTTGGGTTGCATTGATTACTCAGGTAATACTGGTGACTCGGTGATACTTAATGCTACTTTCTGCTTGGTTGACATTGTCACTACTCGGGCTACACTATAACTTGTTCGGTTGCACTTCAAGCTGCTAGCTCAATCAACACTGTAATGAATAAGTGTTTTGGCACTAATTGATAAAATTCTTTCCATAAGGTCAATAGGAAGTTCCAGGGAGTCTAGACCTAGTGATGGTTATGCAAATAATGCAAGTGAAAGATTTTATAGTTGCAAGAGTGAGTTAGAAGAATTGTATGCTGAAGATGAAGCAAATGAAAAAGAGTTTTAAGATCTACTAGCTAGAAGACTACTATCTAGAAGTTACAGAAAGGTAATTTTTTAAAGTTACAATTAAAGGTAATTTTTTTCTAAGTAAATAATTAATTATAATTTTTTTGCTACAACTTTTTTGGAATATAAAAACTCGTGTGTCTGCCCACCATAACTTGGATAAAACTTAATATATATATATATATATATATATATTTAATTCTATATAGTATGCAAAGCATAGAATTTGATACATGTTTCATATTTGAAAAATGTTACCTTTTGAATGTTATAGATGTTTTTCAATTAGCCTTTCAATTAGGAATTTTGATGTAATCAAATTAGAAGATGAATACTAATTATTTATTTTAAACTCAAAATTAGATATAATTTATATTGGTGGAAAGCTCAAACTATCCTTAATAAACCCTTTTCATTTCATCAATTTTGGGTTTAAAAAAGTGGCCAACTACATGGTTGAACTTTGGAAATGTAAGGAAATATCATAAACACATTTATTTAGTTGACTTTCTGGGTTTGACATTCCCAAACCAAATCCCCTAACAATCTGGAGGAAAATCCCAAGGCTATAGATTTTTGTTAGAGGTATCGAATGTGTGATATGTATCAGATATTCGATGCATTTAGCATATTATTACACTATATAATATACGACATAATGCATAATTCTATATTGCCCTATGCAATATATATCACAATATATTAAAGTATAATTAATATAATACATTATAGTTTATGATATCTTATATCTTAATATATAGGTAATATAATATATTTTTAAAATATATGATATATTACAATATATAATAAAGTAAATTATTATATTACTATTATGTGTATGATGTTATCTTAAAATTTATTTAACATATAAATATTATGTTAAATATTACTCTCTCTCTCTCTCTCTCTCTCTCTCTCTCTCTCTCTCTCTCTCTCTCTCTCTCTCTCTCTCC